>LPNX010078319.1:1037184-1098874 GCA_001517045.1 Pseudotsuga menziesii | reverse complement strand
TAATTTTAAAGGTTTTTGATAATTTTCTCATTCAAACCAAACAACCATCTACACTTAATTGACACATACATATTATATTTCATCATAATAATTTTCTTTATTGTCAAACAGCTAACTTTGCATTAGCAAAATGGCATTCTATTTATTACATCAAATAAACAAGCTAAGCTATAAAATAGCATTAGAAGAATTAGTTAAGCTATTTAATCCAGATTTTATGTCTTTTGATATGTTTGTTAATAAATTTTGTTTGTGACATGTTTTTAACCTTAAGCTCTCTAGAATTTGGGGAAGTGTATTTTTTCAATGGGATCCGTAACTTTTATTGACTACTTGTAGTGCAACACATATTTATGCTCACTAACCCAACTTTTAAATTATATAATTTTGTGCAAACTCAATGGTTGTTTTATTAGGCCTCCAATTGAAGTATATGTAAAAACTCAAACTATTTTAAAGAGTATGAAGTCATCCATCTAACATTGGTGGTGGTTTCATAGAACATCTTTTTGCTACATGTATTGTTACTTTTTTTATATTCAACCTATTACTATTTTCTTGAAACTTTTCTTAAGAGGCAGGTACTTAGCAACTATGTTGCTATTTCCACTTGTTTATATATAGCTATTAGTTATCCATTCATCCTCTACTATTAGTTATTTTTATATTTTTTTTCTTATAATTGTTTATTTCGAATTTTGATAAAATTTTCGAAAATACACTTGTCTCATCCTTATTCATAAATGAAAAAAATTTAACTTTAGTTCACCCCAAATCTCAAATAAAAACCTCTCTTAACATAATTATAACACAAACTTCACTTAAAAAACTTCATTTTTATTTAGAAATTTAAATAAATCTAACGTAAGTGGATTACTAACACCAAAAGATTCAAAAGTTACAATAAATAATCACAAGCATTGATCTTTACATTAGAAAGAAAAGAAAATGATATCTCCTCAAATTCCAGTAACTGAAGTATGTATAAGTATGTATTTTACCTACTGACATGATATTTCACATGCAGTAGGTGTTGTTAGTAAGTACATGGAAAATCCAGGAAAAGAACATTGGAATGCAGTGAAATGGGTGCTTCGGGATCCAAGAGGCACAAGTGACTATTGTATCACCTTTAATAATATCAATGATTCTATATGTGGTTTTGTTGATTCAGATTTCGCAGGTGATTTCGACAAGAGAAGGTCTGCTTCAGGTTATGTCTTGCAGGTAGAGCTATAAGTTGGATGTCAAATCTTCACGAAACAATTGCTTATCTACTACAGAGGTTGAATACATTGCTAGCTCACATGCTTGTAAAGAGGCAATTTGGTTGAGAGGTTTGCATAGAGAAATTGGAAGGTTGTAGAACACTGTGCCTGTCTTCTGTGACAGTCAAAGTGCTAAAAAAAATTGTGCAGATATGTTCCCAAAACCAGTATTGTTAGAGAAGTTACGTTGGTGTGTAGCTTCTCTTGGTTTGAAAAAAAAGGTGATAAATAGTCTTGGGCAAAGTATTTGTAATTTTTGTTGTCGAGGTGGAGATTGTTAAATGACAACTAAACTAATGTGTTTATGGGAGGTTTCTCATTATGGGTGTTTACGGAAAGTTTCTCAAAACGGGAATAACCGACAACAATTTACTCATGTAACTAAGTTCATGAAGTATATAGTGCATGGTTGGGATACGTAATGTAGAGAGTTGTCTGTAAGGTTGAGACCATCTTGTAATCTCTCCTTCCTCATTAATGAGATTCAATACTTTTCCTTTTTACCACATGAAATCCTGGTGTTATGTATGATGTTGTTCATTATGTAATTGTCTGATGTGTCTCTGATAAATAACAAGCACCGCCATTGATGAACCAATGAGGAGTCAGCTCTGCATGGGAAGCCTCCCATTAACTCCTAAACAATCTAAATCTAGAGCGGCCGAATACATATAGGAGGGTGTACTATTACAAAGAGTCTTTCTTAATTTAAGTGATTCCATGGAACAAAAAAGAAAACCATAATTAAAACATATTTCAAAGAAAGACAACGGTACCATGGAAACTTTTTATTGAGGGTCTATAAATAGCAATAGTGTTATGAAGTTATGTCTTTTTGGGGTATGCATTACTTTGTATTCATTGCATAGACAACATAGACACACATATCCACAGAACATAGAAGCACATATAAACAATACCAAAGAGTTAGAGGTATTTACATTTCAATGCTGATACTTGATTCAGGTAGGTGTCAATTCAGATAAGCGTTGATCCAAGTGGCCGGTAGAGTTAGAGGTTTTCTACATTTCAATGTTGATACTTGATTCAGGTAGTTGTCAATTCAAATAAGTGTTGATCCAAGTGGCTGGTAGTCAATGTAGTCGATTCATATGTGTGGCATATTCTCGGTAATCTATACTGATGCTTTACTTACAATGCAATGCACCTAGTCGACATAGGATCCAAGAGACTAAGAGACTAAACAACTATATTAGTAAGTGCATGCATAATAAGTGTTGTAGGTTTTCTTCCTTGCTTTGCATTATTGACAGCTGGTGAATTGGAGAGTGACTAGATGTCTTCTTGGTTAGTCTAATTCTTTCATAGAAAATCGTGATGCATAATATCACTTGGTTGTCCCTCTAAGCCATGCGTGGATACTTAATTCACTCATTTATCATAAAAGGATTATATTATAATAAACTTGATTTATTTTCTATTTTAGAACATTGCGGGGTGATCTTCAGTAAGGGTGGTCCGAACCAGTATTAATGCTATAAATTCATAGGAGATTGTGATGCATTGATGAACAACTCTCAATCATGTTGCTTACTTGTGAATGATAATGATGCTGCTACAATTAATTCTACAGAGTTTGAATCCTTTTACATTATCTGGGTGAGAAAGACTTAATTAGCGAGGAATCATCACCACTTGTACTCCAATAATTGTACCTTGATCCAAGGCCATGATCAAACAAATGGTGGTAATTTTGATGGATTAAGTTTAATTATATTTTCTAAAACTTAGCAGCTTCAATGCATGCTATTATTCCTTGCAAGCAGGGAATTATGTAATCAACGGGGTTTTAAAAACTTTGAAACATCATGCACTATTTTTTATTAAATCAATCATACAACCACGGAGACTTCACTTAGTGAACCTCTCACATAGCACGTGCGATTGTGGGATATTAAAGAATACTCTTCATTTCGAGAGATATTGACCCAAACTCTTTTTGTTGAAACCCCCTCCCAATACTTAAAATCTCCTCCCCACCCCTTTTTATACCTCAATCCTTATAAACCACCCTACCAACTTCCACGTTAAACCCCTCATCCCCCCAATACTTGCAATATATTGGTTCATTTTTTGATAATTTTAAAACCCACAATATGAACTAACGTGATAGGATATTGGCCAACAAGTGAAGCCCCCGTGCATACAACTTTCTCTAAATATATAGTTTAACCAGATATATCTTATTTTTTTAAAATTAGACTCTATGAGTGTAATTTCAGATGATTGAATATCTATATGAGATTTAAACAATTTTCTTAAGCTAAATTATAATGCTAATTATTTTCCTTACCTATTATTAATAAACCTTTGAAGGGTTGAACTTATAATTAGCGGTTTTTTGTATGATTTATCTTATTTCAATTTAGGATTCGTATTTTTAACTGTGCCTTCTTTTTTACTTATAATCAAATCTTGTTCTCATTATTGGAAGGGTCTATCCTGGTAAAGGAAGAATTGTTTCATCTCAACCCTGTTTCATCCAATGTAAGTTAACAGGGCATCTCAAGATTATTTATGAAGCCTAGACATAATCAAAATCGGTCCATTGATGCTTGACAATTGATCACTTAAAATTTAATAGTCCATTGATTTCAAGGGTAAGCCTGCACTGCCAGGCTAAAACATCTCTACTGAAACATTGTTTGTTCTCTAACTTAAAAAAAACATAATATATAACAATCCTACATATTTTGATTTCTTCTGTAAAACAATAAGTGCGCCCTAATGATGCTGCACATACTCGCTCCAAACTTTATCTCCTTCCCAAGTAAATCTCAAACCGACTAGATGGGACAAGTTTCGAATCTCTATTTGCTTGGAAAAAGTAAGGGGGTTGTCACTGTTGAAGAATGTAATCTCACCTATGGTTAGTTAGTGAGTTAGATGAACCATGGTATATTCCGACCTATGGTATTCACCCATAGTATTGTCATTTGTATTTCCTATTTAATATGTTCTTAATAATGAGAAGGCATTCAATCTGCCCATAGTGCTTCTTGTGTTGCATTGTTTTCTTTTATATGGTATCAGAGCTTACGGCTTGATCCATCCATTGTTGGGGTAAGCATTTTCACAGAGTGTAAAGCACTCTCACTTAGAGCCATTTGGAAGCGGCATTCCTCTTCAGCTAGGGCACGCTATTTTTTTTTTCAGATCTGATTTTTGGGTTATTATTTTTTCCGTAACCTTAAAATGCATGGAGGTGACTAACGTGAAAATAAAATAGTTATTGCTGCCGTGACTACTCCACTCCATTTTATATCCAACCGACGTCTTCACGGGGGACTTTGCAATGACTTTGGCATTGTAGCAGCTCATACCGTTGGGCTGAGCTCGACTCAAACCAAAAACAAAAACAAAACATGGAGTGAAGATGGCAGCTGGAAAGCAGACAATCACCGTCTTCCAGATCGTCAGATTGCATAATTCTTTTACGGGAATTGGGCAGAGCATTACCTAGCTTTAGCCATGTCACCATAGGGTAAATAAGCCAATAACACTAGAGGAGACGTCACCACAGCCACCGCTCCTCTCCCATATTGAGAGAGAGGTGCCACCGCTCATATTGAAGAGGCAAGAAGCATTACCACCGCTCTGCATGTATTTAGAGAGCGTAGTTAATACAAAGGACTTACACCAATTTCAGGCACCATGTTCCCCCACCACCCATTGCCATTGCACCAGGAGTGGTGCTTGTTTTTATTAAATAAAAAAAAAGGAAGGGAATTTTTTTTTAGTCATATCATATGGCTAGTACGAGCTCATTGAAGCCGATCTCTAGAGCCGTTTTGACCGGAAGTAACTATGAGTTTTGTTCTATAAAAATTAAGACATTTTTGCAGCTCAACAAATTTTGGGATATGGTGTAAACCAAGTTCAAATAACCTGATGCGACTGCTCTCGCCGCAATGAATAATGCCTAGAAGAGTACTCTTGAAGCTCGTCGAGACCGAGATCTAACAGCCACATGTCTGATCCAAAGTTCCATTGAGGAATCCATTTTCCCGTGGATCTCTGGAGCTACCAACGCACATCAAGCTTGGAATCTGCTTGCATCGGCCTACAAGGGAACTGATCGCGTTAAAATGGTAAGACTACAAACCCTACGCCTTCAATTTAAAATTTTGAAGATGAAAGAGTCAGAAACTAGAGATCAGCTCATGACTAGAGTTTCAGGTATTGTGACCCAATTCCAAACCTATGGTGAACCGCTAGAAAAAAATATCGTTGTTCAAAAGATTCTTCTGTGTCTCACAAAGAAGTTTGCTATGGTAGTGACTACCATAGAAGAGGAAAAATATCTGTCTCAGTTCACCCTAGAAGAGTTGACTGGATCTCTTCTATCTCATGAAGTGTGATTCAATCAAGAAGAAGAGTCGCTAACCAATGCTTTCAACACCCAAGATTCCCTTAACAGAGGTTGAGGCAGAGGAGGAGGAGGTAGAGGAAGAAGAGGCTGAGGGTCTCCAGCTACAGAAGACAGAACTAGTCATAGCCATGATCACTCAGAGCATTCATAACACTCTCACAACTCTTAATGTCAGAGGGGGAGAGAAAAGAGATGGACCAATAATTCCAATGTTTAGTGTAACTACTGCAAGAAGTATGGGCACTATGAACGAGAATGCAGAAAGAAGCAAGCTGACCAGAACAATAGCAAAGCCAATGTCTCCAAAGAAGAAGAAGGCTCATCAGAGGTGATGTTTTTGTCTTATCAAGCAACTAAAGAAAACTGCAGTTCAGATCTATTGCTATTAGATAGTGGTTGCAACAATCACATGACAGGTAACAAGTCACTATTCTCCAATTTGGATTCCTCTGTTGTCACAAATATCAAGCTAGGAGATGAATTTCTGGTTCCAGCAAAAGGGAAAGGTACTATTCCTGTGCTTACTAAGAAAAATGAAAAGAAGCTTATCCATGAGGTGTTTTATGTACCTCATTTGAATGTGAATCTAATCAGTATAGGTCAATTACTTCAGAACCAGTATGATATTAGGTTTTATGATACATACTGTGCTATCTATGATAAACCCCCAAGTAAGACACTCGTAGCTAAAGTTGAAATGACCAAGAATAGAATATTTCCTCTCAGTCTCAGGAGTGCAAACCTTGCACAGTCTGTAGCCCATACAGTTTCTAGTCTAGATGAATCCTAGTTATGGCACTGTAGATTCGGTCATCTTCCCTTCAAGAGTCTCAATCTCCTACACAAACAGTCAATGGTCAAAGGATTACCGGTTATTCATGAACAATCCAACACCTATAAGGATTGTATCACTAGTAAACATCATAGGGACAGTTTCCCCACTTCCACAGCTCAAGCCAAAGAGCATCTTGAGTTAGTTCATATAGACCTCTGTGGACCCATGCAAACCCAATCCATAGGAGACCATTTTTATTTTCTGACCTTTATTGATGATTTTAGCAAGAAAACATGGATTTATTTCCTTAGGAACAAATCAGAGACCTTCTCCAAGTTCAAAGAGTTCAAGTCTCTCTTTGAGAAGCCGTTTGGAAAGTTCATTAAAATGCTCAGGTCAGATGGTGGAGGTGAACATGATTCACATGATTTTTCATACTTTTGTAAGCAGCATGGCATCCAAAGACAATTCACCACCATATACACTCCACAACAAAATGGAGTTGTTGAACGAAAGAACCGGACCATCATGAACATGGACCGCATCATGCTGTCACATAAGAAGCTATCAGATGAGTATTGGGATGAAGCTGTTGGATGCTTAGTCTACTTGCTCAACAGATACCCACAGTGACTGTTCAGGACAAGATTCCTAAAGAAGCATGGAGTGGCACTAAGACTAGTGTCTCACATATCAGAATCTTTGGTTATGTTTCCTTTGCGCATATACCTGATGAAATAAAAAAAAAGTTAGACAAGAAAATAAAGCACTACATTTTCATGGGTTATAGTGAACATCACAAGGCATACACGCTGTATATTCCTGTCACCAAAAAGATTGTGGTGAGCAGAGACATAAAGTTCATTGAAGAAAAATGCTGGAGTGATCCTTCAGAAAAACAAAATGAAGAACGTTCACATCAGCCAGATCTACCTATCAAACTTCCAAGGTTGGAATTACATCAGCAAGAAGAAGCAGTAGACAGTCCACCACAAAACCGAAAAACCAGAAGCTTGAGACTCCAATTCTTGATGAGCAACTTCAGTTTGATCTCTTCTCCTATCAGCCCACATCTTTTAATGAATAAATTAAGGATGCACAGTGGGTAAAAACCATGAATGAAGAGATTGATGCAATAGAGAAAAGCTAGACTTGGGATCTTGTTGACATCCCTGTAGACAAAACCAATATTGGAGTCAAATGGGTCTATAAGACCAAATTGAATGAAAAAGGGAACTTGAAAAGCACAAGGCAAGGTTGGCTGCCAAAGGATATGCACATAAGTATGGTGTAGATTATGATGAAACCTTTGATCCTGTAGCAAGGATGGATACCATCAGAGTTGTGCTTGCCATTGCAACACAAAATCAATGGCCTGTGTATCAAATGTATGTGAAATCTGCCTTTCTTAATGGCATTCTTGAAGAAGAAGTTTATGTTGACCATACTCCTGGTTATAATGTCAAATGTCATGAAGACAAAGTGTATAAGCTGAAAAAGGCCTTGTATGGTCTCAAACAAGATCCACGATCTTGGTACAGTAGGATTGACTCCTACCTCATCAACAACGGCTTCAACAAAAGCAGCAATGAGCCTATTCTGTATGTTAAAACAGAGCAAGATAAAATATTGATGGTATGTATTTATGTTGATGACATGATTTACACTGGTAATTTGATGCTTGAAGATTTCAGGACATCCATGAAAAAGGAATTTTAAATGACTGATCTAGGACTGATGAAGTACTTCCTTGGCCTGGAAGTTACTCAAACTAATAAAGGTATTTTTATCTGCCAGCATAAGTATGCTATTGATATTTTGCAGAGATTCAGAATGGATAAATGTAAACCAATAGAATCCCCCATAGCTCTTGGCACTAAGTTAACCAAGAATGATGATGAACCAGCAATAAATAATACACTCTATAAAAGAATGGTAGACAGTTTAATGTACTTGACTGCAACTAGACTTGATTTGATGTATGCTGTCAGTTTTATTTCCAGATTTATGGAGTCTCCCAAAGAGTCTCACTGAAAAGTTGGAAAAATAATTATGAGATATATTGCAGGCACGCTTGGATATGGCCTCTGGTACACTCATACACCAGACAGTACTCTCATAGGGCACACTGACAGTGATTTTGCAGGTAGTCTTGATGATAGGAAAAGTGCATCTGGTTATGCTTTTTGTTTGGGTATGAATTTGATCTCTTGGGCATCTTAGAAACAACTCATTGTGATAATGTCTTCTATAGAAGAAGAATATGTAGCAGCCACCACAACAACTTGCCATGCAGTTTGGATAAGAAGACTATTAAAGGATATGGGACACACTACAAAAGATCCCACTTCTATTTTATGTGATAATTGCTCTGCAATACAGTTGTCTAAACATAATGTATTTCATAGAAAAAGAAAACATATTGACACTCACTATCATTTCATTCATGAGTTAGTCAATGATGGACACATTTCTTTACTGTTTTGTGGCTCTAAGGAGTAGTTGGATGACATGTTCACCAAACCATTGAGAACACCTGCATTTGTATATCAGAGAGACCACTTAGGCATAGAAAGTGCTGAAGATGTACTACCAGTTGAGATTAAGGCGATGTGTTGAACAATGTAATCTCACCCGTGGTTAGTTAGTGAGTTAGGTGACCCATGGTATATTCTGACCTATGGCATTCACCCATAGTATTGTCATTTGTATTTCCTATTTGATATGTTCTTGATAATGAGAAGGCATTCAATATGCCCATAGTGCTTCTTATGTTGCATTGTTTTCTTTTACAGTCACTGGTACTTTAGGGCCAGTCGAATATCCCCAAGTAAGCAGTCCTGGAGAAATATTCTAGCGTCTTACTGATTAGTGTGCCATTCTGAATTGTATCATACCTACTAATCGTTAAAATGGGCACGTCGAACATCACTTAGTTTGTGAACAATCCAATTTACTTTTCCAGTTTTGAATAACTCGTGAAAACCCAGAGCTATGATCGACTTGTTAGTGTGAAGCGAGAGCCACTATTCCTTCTTGCTGCTCTGATCCCAGGTATTTCAGATTTACATACTGTAAAGGACCCTGCTAAATCAAGGAATTAGGGCGGGAGAGCTAATAAAGGCATGGGAATGGCATAAAACGTACTTTTCAAAAGCCATGATTAAAGAACAATATAAATAAGCAATAATCAGTCGATATTTCTACCAAAAGGAATGAGAGAACTCTCAAATTCCAAATGAAAAACCAACCCTGTCCATGGACAAAAGAAACCTAAACCAGACAATAAAATACTGTAAGGCTTAGGTTGTTTCTGTCCACTGACGAGGTTGTTTTTCACTTTGGCATTTTGGGGCTTGTCCTGGGAGCTGTTTGTATTTTCTGGTTGAAGGAAGCTGTACAGAGAACAAATTTTTTAATGTTGACAGGTCTTTCGAACTGCAGAAACAGTCTCTAGGCTTCCAAAGAGTTATGGAAGCACTGGTCGGGGACTAAAATTCAACTTCCCCTGCTCAGCGCTGTGTGTCAATTATTCTGAGGTAACTGTAAAAGCTTTAGTTAGAATGTATGAATGATGTAGTTTCTCAGGTGGCGAGCAAGATTGGTCTGGGTATAGGGTTGTAGAAAGACTAAATTGTAAATTTCCATGGACATAAATTGAGCTGGTTAAATCGAATGTTAAGATGGAAGCTTCTAGGACTTTCTGGAAGATATTAAAATTTTAAGCATGGAAAAGGATAGCAACAATTGTCTTACATGGAAATTCATCCCAGATTAAATAATATATTTTATTTTGAAACATACAGTATCTTGATGTCGGCAATGACTTTACTAGTATGGAATTGTTAAAAGTATGGACAAGTTTGTAGTCAGAATCTTCGATAAGGTATCGATAGGACTCGACAGGACCTCCAATGATACGATAAGATTAACTTCATGATGCTGCCAATGATCAGAATCTCCCATTTGAAGGCCAACAAATTCTTGCCTCGACTTTTTAATCGATAGTCATATGTTGTGAGATGATGAAAAAAAATATAAAACAATACATCAATATACAACATGTGTGTGCAAGAACATAAATCTTGAAAGCAAATGACATTGAAAACCCATAAGAAATCCTTCATCTTGAAAGCAATGAAATTGAAAACCCATAAGAAGTGTTGTTGGATTTGTAGAGGTAGTTCTATATGCAAATGTATGACTTATGTAAGTTGGGAAATATGAATGTAATGTTTTGAGTAAATCCCTGCTCTTCACTTTGAACCATTTACATAATTTGTAAGGAAAATATTTAGTAAAGTATCAAGTAGAAAGGGCTTGAAAATAAAATCGAGAGGAATCTATGAAAAAACATGAAATGTGGTTGAAATTATCTTTATACACGTGGGTCATTGTGAAAGAGATGATTTATGTATGAATTGAAAATTATTGTTCAAGAACAAGGACTACTGCAATTTTTCCTATTTTTCTTGTCTCTCACCTCAAAAAAAATTTATAAACTTTTTTTATGCAATATTCATGTATAATTTCAAAAAATTCATAAACTTCTTTATACAATATTGATGTATGGTTTGAGTACTCTTAGTAGCTGAAATAAGATTAGGGATAAATTCAAGTCCATCCCTATTATAGTTCGGTATTTCTTTTTGATATATGGATTTGGAAGAACACTTATATATGATTTTTACAACATCATATGTATTGAACTAGGATTTAAACTTATCTATGCATATCATATGTATTCAACTAGGATTTAAACTTATCTATGATCGTATCAGATTTGAAACAAACTTATATATGAGTGTATCACCTTAAGTTCCAAACTCTCTTGGTCGTCCATGCAAATCGACTTAGGGGAATAAACTTCCTTCTTATCTCATAGAATCAACTTCCTTCTATGGAGGAATGCATATTTAGATTACTTGTGCAAAGTGAAACAAAGTATATATGCAAGTCCACGTGAGATAGATAATGACCGAGGCAAGTGGAACAACGCCATTATATTATGTGCAAGTATCTTATGTTGAATATGTGTGTGTGTGTGTGTGTGTGTGTGTGTGTGTGTGTGTGTGTGTGTGTGTGTGTGCGCGCGTGCGTGCACGCACGCTCCAGTATGTCTAGAGGGATGTATACCCCCATTGCACTCCACTTTCTGGACTAGAATCTGATAGCACAGGTCATCCTTAAAAACAAAACAAAAAACAAAAACATAAAGGTTGCAGGATGACATACAAATGAACAAGGCTCAAGCTCACAAGTGAGTACTAATGCATCTCTTTCATATTGGATTTAGGATTGCATTCACATCAAGTTGTCTTGGTTTAAACATAGCACCTCCCTTTATTATTCTTAATGTTATAACTATTGTATCATGTAGTAGGATTCAATGATGTTACATGTCCTTTCTGCAGGTCAAATACTTTGTCTTTGTCTATATCATTACTATTTCAGGAGTAGGTCACTTTACAATGTTGGTTATTCATGCTAGAATTCACGTGGGAAATAAACTCTTCCTACCACTGCCCGATGATGATGTGGCACATAATCTAATATCAATATTACTTTTTCAATCTTCCGGATTTTACATTTGTTTTGTTTTCCATTCTAACATCCTCAAATTTTGATGGACCCTGTTGTACCACATACAGTATGGGTACATGAGGACAGATTTTTGCTTTCTGATTTTGCTTCTCTAATTGCTTCTCGAGTGTTGATGAGGGATTTATGATGGATCAGTCAGAAAGATGCCAGTATTATTAACTATTTATAAATGTGCACATGAATAGGTTGCAATCAAACTGATGCAATCTCAAACCTTTACAGAGTGGCAGGGAATATGCAGTGCTTTGTTGTTCATTAATCTTGTTTCTGATCAATTCCGTCTGTAAAACAGTAATGCATAGGGATGCCAAACAACAGAAACAGAGATAGAACCAGATCTAGATGCAAAAATCCAGATATTAAGACAAATGACATAAATGACAACTCGACTATCTAGCGACAGCTACGGGAAACAACTCTTCTTTGCGTGTTTCATTGTGATCTGGTGGCTCTAAACATGGTGATTGCTTCTTATTGATACTTAGGATCTATCTACATCAACGACTTCTTCTAATGGTGGTGACGCAGCCCCTTTCCCTTGTCATGGATTTTGGATCATGACCAAATCATTTACGGATCTGTACCTTGATTCTGTCACGGATCTGCACCTGCCACCAACATGAACAATCTACAAACTGCAAACACACAAGCGATATGTTCTCCAAGTGATCACTCAATTCGATAGAACATTATCCTAGATGTATAATGGAATATAGTTCCACTTGCAAAGCCCTCACAAACTCATGTTTATCTATAAACATGGACTAATATGTTTTGCAACCATCTCTGGTTTGTAGAACAAACACGTTCCCATGAATTCCATATATAAACAATCCTATCTAAAGGGCCCATCATGGTGGAAAGAGGCATTGCTATTGTGAGTCATAAAACAAACATGTGTTAACATGATTGAAATAAAATCCTTTGTCGTAACTTCAATTCCCATGAACAACATTAACTTGACAATTAATAACTCTATATTGAGCCTTGCCCAATATTGATAAATGTGAAACCTTTGATAACATTAAACATATCATATGATTATATATATTTCAAATATATAATTAAAAAGATGTATTATCTCGTAATTCCTACCTTTGTGTTAAATTTTAAAATATAATGGTCTCTTATTTATACTATAACTATTGATTACATCTACCATATCAAAACAAATTATATGGTGTATTAAGTGAGGTCGAGAAAAAGATTCAATACTTTTAGCTCTATTTTAAAGAGGCAAATGTTGGGGTTCTAATGGACTTTGATGAAACTATTGTCAAAACATATACATGGGAATGGATAGCCTTGATGCGAACGGGTTGAAATTCTTGTACTCCCTTGAAGATCTTAATAATTTTTATCTTTGGAGAATCCAAAATTGTCGTTTGAAAAAAGTGTAGTTACAGTAAGGGAAAAAATACAAATTATGGACGAATGAAAAGGAGAATTCTCAACCTCCTTATCAGTCCAAGCTCTATTTATATGTACCATATCAAAAGGAAAAACAATGGGAAAGTTGACGAATTAGCAAATCAGGGTGCTAGGATGCAACACAGAATGATTGTAATGGATAATCAAACACCTACAAGGAAGTGGATACCTTGTTACTAGATGCTAGATGTAAAAGTTGGATGGAGGAGACTAAATATAGAAATAAAACAAGTCTAGAAACCACAAGCTCATGGTCTATGAGGGGATCCTTAGGCCATTCCAATTTTTCCAAGGGGGGAGATGGTACATTCCTGATGATGTTAGGTGGAAGAAGGAATGGAAAGCAAGTATGAGGGGCATTTATTGTAGGATTTTCACTCTACGACAAGAGATTTAATACCAATGCGAGTGAGGTCTCGTCCATCCTTTATTTTTGTTAGCCTCACACAAGTAGATTCATGGTAGAGGCATTGGTGCTTGAATACATGAAGATGCCCTTTGTAGAAGATAAGAGAAATGTGAGGGATAAGAAGGACATAACCCATTAAGAGTAGTGTGGTGAGGAGAGTCTATGTCTCTTTTTCACCTCAGCTAGGATAATGAAGAAGGACTTTTATAACATCTTGCGCTTGAGTAAGGACTAAATTTTTGCATGAGGAGGAGGCATTGAGGCTCTCTTTTTCTCTTGGCATTCCTCATTTGTGTACTAGTATTTATGAGCATAACATAAAAGAAGAAAGTTCCTTTGGTAGTCTAGGCCAAGAGGTGAGTTCAGCTTCTAGGAAAGGTACTGTCGAAGGTTGGGATCCCTCTTTCTCTGTCAAGATTTCTAACATTTCTAACGACATTATGCCTTCTTGGAAGAATATTTTCAATCGTTTCAGAAATAATTTCTAGGATTTTAAGAGAATGTTGAGGATGATATATGAAAGATTAGATGGTATTCTAGAACAAGAGGAACTGATGGATGAATTTAGAAAGAAACTAGATAAGCTAATTAAGTGTAGTCATTTCTAAATGACCCATCTGGATGAAGCAAAACTAATGGGTGAAATCTTGGTCATTCATCCAGTTTATGTCCAGGAAATGAAAAACAAGGATAAAATTGTTTAGATAAAATATTTTGTTGATACATACAACATGTATTTTTTTGTTTTGTTATGTAACAAGTTTATAAGGTCTTGTAGTAGGAATGTAATAACTATAGATGAACAAATAGTAGATGTAATTTTGAGAGAAGTAAAGCCATATGCTATTTGGACTTTGTCTCATTCATTAACACCAAAGTTTGAACAACTGTTTAAATCTATATAACAGTTTGTTAATTAACACTTTTAAATATAAATACTTTTATTTCTACTTCCACTTTATATATATATATATTTTGAAAATATGTTGATGTGGTACATTTATTTTTTTTAAAGTGAAGTACTCTCATTTAATTGTTAAACACTTAAAATTAAAAATAAAATAACATATTTTTAAAAATATTTACATTTATTTAAATCTTTTTTAATTTATATATATTTAAACATAGTTCATATTCTACATCTTTTCTAATTTTTTTGGAAATTTTTAATTTAACATTTAATTTTAAACCATTATTATTATATGTAAGATGTTTGTGAAGCTTAGTATATATAAAAGAATAGCCAAAATAAGAAAGAACTCTTATGAGCCAATTCCTACACTACCATGGGTGGAAATGGTTTGCCACCTTTGTAAGACTATGAGCATTGAAGATCAAAATAACTTTTTCCTAAAATAACCTGCATATAACCACAATCCATTGTAGTTTTACAAACCTCCCTACTTTTCTAAAATGTCATTTCTCTTCTCTTAAAGTTTGAAAAAACAAGTTAATTGTAATGAAAATTAATCATCACCATCATTTTTTTTTTCCTATTTCAAAATGTAAATTATTTTATTTTAAACACTAATTTTTATGAAATATAAAATGTTTTTTATTATTATAAAATATTAAATTAAAAAATGTATATTTTATTTTAGATATTATTTTAAAATGTTTTTTTATTATTTTAAAATATAAAATTAAAAAATGTATATTTTATTTTAGATATTATTTTTTAATTTTAATTGTATTTATTTTATTTATTTTTTTCAATGAAAGCTTGACACCATGCTATTCTTTTGAAAATCAAGGGAACCTTCAAACCCCTTTGGAATGTACACGGTGACGGGGTCAATCCAAAAAACCCATCATTTCATTTTATTATATAAATATCTGGAAAGGAGAGCAATGCATGAAGTATGTATTTTTCCTGCTGACGTACCAAAAGAATATGTTTAATTTTTCAATATAAAAAAAAAAAATGAGCTTTTTTATATGAAAAAAAGAGTTCAATATAAATACCAAGAAAAGAGCAATGTATAAGTATGTATTTTACCTCTCTTGAATCAGGATTTGGAAATTTCATGGAATCTCTAAATGATATGATTATTGATCATGGTAACTTTCAGCTATATTAGCTTGTGCTGGGTATTAGCCCTCTCTTTTTATGCACATTTAGTTGTTTAGTCATTTAATGGGATCCTAGCAGACTCATGAAGAGACCCTCAGTGTTCTTCTTATGCTCATGATTCATTTGCTTCTTGTCATTTTTGAATGCTATCACAATCTGACCTGTTTTTACAGGAGTGATGATAAAAGCGTGTAGAGCCTGTATCTCTACAGGCTTGTGGCCATATTACCCATGTTTTGGATGACGGTTTCGCTATTGTGTACTGATGGTCCCCTTTGTTCTGAATCTTTTGTTGATGATTGCCATCTCTGGCTGATTGTACATGATGATCTTTGATTCAATGGAATAACAAGATCTGGTATTTTTTCCTCTGAAAAAAAAATATGTATTTTACCTACTTAACTGAAGGATATGTTCAATTTTTCACTATAAAAAATAAAATATGTTCAGTTTTTCAATATAAAAAATAAAATAAGGTATTTTAAATGAAAAAAAAATTAATTCTTTCTTTTGTAAATATTTGAAAATGAAAAAATATTTTATTAAGAAAACTTCTAATAGATATACTCAATTCTACGCCATTTTTGTCATTTATACATTTTGATATACTCAATTCTACGCCATTTTTGTCATTAATACATTTTGATATACTCAATTCTACGCCATTTATGTCATTAATATATTTTTGTAATGTTTTCAATTAATTGCACCGCTCTGCATAGAAAAGCACCGTTTAAGAACCGGTTCTGCTAGATATATATTTGTGAGGTGTGTAGCAAATATAATATCTTTGATAGTTGTGAATGCAAGGTAATGCAATGCCGGGTGGCTTTTTATATTATTATATCTGATAAATGTTTGCATTAATCAGTGTGGCAATTGATTTTATCAGACTGTTACTGGATATAGTACCTAGAATTTGTTTGGTTATACTGGGTTATTTCTCTTTCTTGCATGTTCTGGATCATCAACAGATTTCAGTTGGCCTGTGCTATGTTTGATTTCTCTATGTTGTGTGCACAGTGCTTTATTTAAAAAACTAGATTGAAGACTCCCTATCGCTCCTTCAGTATCTTAAACTGTAATTTATACGTTCTACAGTTACAATAACCTAATTTGGTGGACGTGTAATGGAGGGGAAAACTGTGTATGATGCTAGCCTCTCCAAGTACTTGAATTCTGCTTCTCCTACCAAAGCAAAACCGGCCATCTCTCGAGTGTATGCTTTAGATGGAGGCAATATACTTGAAGAAATTATTCCCTATTTGGGTCCAGATTGTTCTGGCAGAGGAAGAAAAGTTATGGTTGTTGTAGACGCCACAAAAGAAGCCAAGAGAGCTCTGCTTTGGGTTCTTTCTCATGCTCTGCGTAAGCAGGACACTCTTATTCTCTTACACCTACCGGAACAACATCCAGGTAAGGCTACTCTTTGTGTAATTATGGATTAATGAGCCATGATTTCGAAACATGTTTTACAAATACTTTGACCTAATTTGTTTGTGTTCAGGAACTGGATATATAGACTCCAAGGATTCCAATGCCCTGGACTCTTTGAAAGAACTTTGCAGGCAGCAAAGGCCAGAGGTATATTGCACTGAAACTCTGCTCGTTTTCATCTCATTTTTCCAAATTAGATGAATATCACCATATTTCTATTACTTGTAAGGATTTTCTAAGGGCTGTATTTTGCAAACAGGTAAAGGTAGAAGTGATGATTGTGAGTGGAAAGGACAAGGGATCTACAATAGTTGAGCAAGCCAAGAAGCGTTCCATTTCCCTTCTGGTTTTAGGGCAGCCAAAGGGATCATTCATGACTAGGTAATCAACAAAAATTCATGTTTCAGGCTTCAGCAATCAAAGTTATGATGACAATGTTCTTCCTGATCCATCGTCCTGATGAATGTAAAACTTATATACTATGGGATGCGATGGATCCGGAAGAACACTCATCAAAATTCATGTTTCAAAAGTCTGGAAGCTAACAAATTTCTTTCCAAATCGAGAACTCTGACCAAAATTGATTTTCCCAAAACCAATTTCTTTCCAAATCCAGAATTTACATACTATGGAATGGATCCAAACAACATTCAACAAAATTCATGTTCCAAAACTGAGAAAACTATCCAAATTCATGTTCCAAAAATGAGAAAACTAACAAATTTCATTCCAATAAGTTTGGAGAATTGTAGCTAATATAATTGAGAGATTATGTGCAGATTACGATCTATGTTAACGGGTAAATCACAAAGTGCAGAAGCAGCAGTGGTGGAGTACTGCATTCAAAATTCAGAGTGCACCGCTGTGTCTGTGAGAAAGAAGAACAAAACAGAGGGAGGTTATATGATCAGCACCAAGAAACACAAGAACTTCTGGCTTCTGGCTTAGATTTTTCTGAAATAAAACAAAGATCCCCACCATAACTAAGTTGATCAATATTACTCCAGCAGCAGCATGAGCTTGAAATCAAAACTGGCAATCTTACCTTGAAGTTGATAATATTGTTTATAATTAAAATCTATCATTGATCGAAATCTTTTCTTGTGCCTTGGGATCACTTGTACTTCCATTAAGAATATAAATTAATTATAATGCAAGCTTCATTTAAAAAAACTTCCTTTATTTTAGAAATTTAAGATCACTGAATTACTCCAAAAGATTCAAAAGTTACTTAAATAATCACAATGATTGTGGGACAGGATGACTAGTAAATGTACATTAAGAATATAAATTAATTATGGCGTGGGCTAGCTATGGAGCAAACCTCCTTTCATTAAACGAAGGAGGAGCAAAGTCAATGTTGACTTTGCTCCTCCTCCATCCAATGAAGGGAGGTTTGCTCCATAGCTAGCTTATTCCATTAATTATAATGCAAACTTCATTTAAAAAACTCCCTTTATTTTAGAAATTTAGATCAATTTAAGGTCACTGAAGTCCTAATTCCAAAAGATTCAAAAGTTACAATAAATAATCACAATAATGATTGTGGGACAGGGTCACTAGTAAATGTACATTTGAAAGAAAAGAGAATGCTATTTTCTAAAATTTTATAAATGATTTTTTATTATATTATAACTTATATAAATAGTTATGAGAACTTTATTCTAACCGCATGTGACAATAACACAATTAACATATTCTTTCTCACCGTCATAATAGATAGGGAGTCTAAAAAATAGATAAGGTTAATGGGTTTACAGGATAACTGGAATTTTTTTAGAAAATAGTTGAGTGTATTTTTATGATTTTGTTTAAAAAATTTGAATGATACAAAACATGATGAAACATTGTAAATTTGCATTAGTTTTGAATTGTATTTTTTTTAAATAAGTGTTAATTATTTTAATAACAAATATAAAATGTTAAAAAAAAAGTGTTCATTAACTTCACACTTGGTTTCTTTAATTATTATCGAAAAACTTTAAAGACTCATATTTCATAATGTTTTTGTGAAACGTGTATTTATATCACATTAACATCACCTAATTTGGATTTAAGCATTGGTATTTCATAATGGCATAATGTTACAATTCAAATATGAAACTTTTGCATCATGTTTGCATTGTGTTTTTGTTATATTTAAATTATACTAGCATTATGTATGCATTGTGTTAGTGTTATATTCAAACATCATGTATGTCTGCATTGCATTGTATTGGTGTCATATTTCGATTTGGAAGTATGTATTTTTTGTTTTCTTATTCAAAAGAGAGTTGTATTCTTGGTTGTTGTAATGTTTGGATTTGGAAGTATTTTTTATTATATTATGTGTTTTTCATTGTGCAAAGATGGGAGACGTGGGGGCTAGTATTGGCTCTTATACTTTTTGATCTTATGCAATTGAAGATTAGATGTGATCATCAAGTCTCCCTTGGTGGTTTTTTGAGTGGGATATGAGGCTTACAATTCATAGCTTTGGGTCCTACCTGTAGTGGATGGTCCTACTATATTGACATTTTGAAACAGGTTTATTATTGTGATCCAGTTCCATCTAGTCAGTTTGTTTCTATCGTAGTCTCTTATGAACTATTGTATTATTTTTTAGTAGCCTTTGTATATTGAAGGTGGTTTTAGCGGACATATTAGAATTTGGATGTAAGATGAAACTATGTGACTGCAGATCTTGATATTGGTCTACTGGTCATGGAAATTAACATCTAACTACTACATAGTGATTGTAAATATATATTTCTAATGATCTTGATTTAGTATTAAATAACAAATATATAGTTTTTTATAATAATAATATCGCAGGCCATTGGAACATCTCTAATACATCAAATTATAAAGTATTTCACCTTATGTTTGTTCAATAGTAACAATAATACATCCAAGGTATTAATAAGTCATATATAAGTTAGCCTCGAGTGGTAGCTCAATTTGTTGGATTATGAGTCCAAAGACCATTTGATATAGATCGAAGGTTCAATTCTCATGAATCCAATTCTCTTGGGATTTTGGGGATTTTTTTTAATAAAATTAATTTTCAAGCAAATAACATTTTTAGAATTAACAACTATAATTCTTACTTAGACACAAAAGGTAATATAAAAAATCTTTAATTAAGTGTATTAAATGGTATGGATACATTAATTACCCCTTTATTAAATGATGGATGGGATGATGGGAATTTTTTATTTTTTTTCTTTCATTTTATTAAAAAAAGTAAAGTTGATGTAATGAGCTTTTATTTGTACAAAAATTGTGGGGTTGAACCTATTACAACTACAAAGATAAATATATATTCATGATTGAATGATCAAATATATTAATGCAAATGGATGCTAATGGTTGGATTACCACCCGAGTCAACTCATCTTGGGGTTGCACTAATTTGATTTATAATTTGATTATTTATACAAAACTTGGGTTGACCTGGTTAATTTTAATCGTCTAACTAATATGGTATATCGAATCTATGAGTTGTGATGCATTATGGTTGTGTTCATATGGGTTTGTAGCTGTGGTGTGCCTTGTTTGCAAACATCCATTGTCGTGTCTACTGAGGTGTCATTAAGTGAATCAAACATTGATGTGCAATCATGGGCTTGTGGGAGATCATGTGGAGGTTGAATATGAAGAATCAAGCAAAATTAGAAACATGGGAATTGAGAGTTGGTTATATTGTTATTCTATGAACACATTGAAGGAATAAAGGAGCATCTCAGACATTATAATGCATAAATAATTGATAATAACCTTGTCAATCCAAAATCCACTACAAGCCTCTTTTTAATAAATCTAATTGGATTGAAATAATTTTTTCAATATAGTTTCAATTCACATTCTTAAAATCTAATTAATTTTAAACACTGTTTTTTAACATAGTTTATTTCCCTTTTGATATGTAATAACATAGTTTATTTTTGTTAGAAATATCTAAATAAAGATAATTTGATATGCATTTCCTTAATATGATACATATATAAATGTACATTGAGATGTGACCTTTGGTTTCATCTTTTGAGAGGTCTCTTTGGAGTCTATTGTGACTCTTTCTATTCACCTTACTCTTCACATGAATAATAATGGTAATACAGTATACTTTATCATAACCTTAGGGATTAGGATTCAAAAATACACCCTTCCCCCATTTTAATATGAAATGGTGTTCATGAGTCCAAGTATATTTCTAAAAGAGAGATGGAATCTAGAAGTGGAAAACTACCAATGGATGAACATTTCCAATTTGATCATTTGTCAAGTTGATGAATATGTACTATCATTTAAGTGATCTTTAAATTGGTGGTTTTTCGATTGCAATAATCCAATAAATAGAAAAAGTTTTTGTATTCTACTAAATGGTGGTTTCAGATGACCGCAAACCAAAAACTATATGGTGTTGTAGGATGACTACATGCCAACTAGTAGAAGCTAAAGGATTCTACTAAATGGTGGTTATGGGTGACCACAAACCAATATATGCTCTAAAACATGGCTTTAACTCTTTCTCCTAGCTACAACTTTGAATCACACTCTGGATCTAGCTACTAGCTCTAGTTTTGGATATGGCTTGTACTCACTTGTTTTCGAAGTTTATAATTCCACTTATAGAGCAATCTGTCGGATTGATAGGTATTTGAAACTTTAAGCTTATTTTTCAATCCTTGATATCCCCCCTCTCAGGTATAAGGTGAGAAGTACGAATACTTTCTAGTGCAAGTTGCCATTAATGAAGATTGGATTCTTTTATATGATTGATATATCTTCTTAGTTATTGATGACCATCCCCAAGAATTGATCTAGACACCCATAGTGAATCTTTAATCTTCCATGCTTCTTTTTTGTTTAGCATCTATCTAAAGAATGATTATGCTCCCCAAAATTCTCACAAGGATTAAAATGAAAATGAATCCTCCATATGGCCAATTCAATGTCAATGTTGGCATTGATGTTGTACTAGAATAGGTGGAATTGAAACTTTTTTAAAGTAATCTAGAACTTTGAAACTAGATTAGTCTAGAATAATCTAGAATGTGAAACTTCACTTCTTTATCATATCCAAGTCACTGTGTTCTATGTTTATTGTTCCTAATTTCTTCCCAAGGTTTGATTATGGGCTTAGTAAGAGTATGTTGAACCTATTCATGGTAAACTTCATCTTCATCTAAAACTCCTTTTGAAGTGGTTTCACTAAGTTGATCATGTATTAATTGTTGGTAGTAGTCCATGTCAAATTCAAAAGGAAGGTTGTTCTAAACAAGAACTAGTTCAGAATGTTGATCCCTTCATTGTATTTCATCACATTTGAGTTGTCATTAAATATGAAGAGATTCCACTTTTGCTTGAAAATATTACAAAAAAATTATCTCAAGTAGGGTAGTTGATTTGGTGATTGTGATTGTATCATTAACAATATGAGTATTAGAGTGTTCAGTAGATCCAAGAAAATTTTTACTTGAAACATTTGAAAGATTGTCTAAGACCTCATGGGGATTCTTGGAACCCCACCCTTTAACAATAAGACACAAATAATTGAATTTAACCAAGCTCATAAAATGAAATATTTTGGTTTCTACTCGGAATACACTCTTTTATTTGACATTCACAAACAAAATCTATTGCAAACTTACAAAAAAATCTATTTGCAAGTTACAATTTAATGTTGATGCCAAAGTTGGATTTATCTTCAAAACTGAATACTTTACATATGCATAAATAATGTAACTCTTTGCAATATCAAATAGTTTGGGATCATTCCTATTCGAATATTATCTAGATTCAAATACTCTAGGTTCAATACTTAGGTATCCTTTTGTCTTATTTGTTGTGGTTCTAAGGCCAATGCTCACTAGAAAATACTCGTGTATTCTAATTCAATTTCCTACAAAATATGTGTCTCCTAGAAACAACAATCTATTAGAATATTAAAAAACCCATCATCATTCTTAGGGTATATTTATTGGTCCCCATGATTAATTTTTGAGGTCCTAGACTAGGTAGTTAGCCACAATCTGCATTATGTGGTCAAAACATTCCATGATCACTCCAAGGAACACATCTTGATTCTAGATAGGATTCTTTCTAGTTTAAAGAATATCCATTTTAGAATGAAGTATATCCTGCTTTTTCTGCTTTAAAGTGGAATAGGATAAAGTTGGTCACATGGAAACAACCCCCTTTTTTTGTCCAACACATCATATTTTTCCCTCCAAAAGGCATGATTTTATTGAATTTCCATCACTCATTAGTTGACATAGCTTATTTAGATAATTCATGACCTCCTTGACTGGTTTGGAAAGTATTTTATGCACCTAGGGGGCATTTTTTATTTAAAGTACCATGTTTTTCTAAGGATTTGTCTTTCCTTCCATGGCATTTGAATCCATGATGTAACTAGATATTTGGACAACCATACCATTGCCCAAGTTCGGTTGGTGTACACTAATGCAATAGAATTTTTTGTTATGTTCCAATTTAGTCTCCATTTTTTAGTGAAAAGTACGCAAATTGCTTGATAATTTTTGTGAGATCAATTATGCTAAGTCTGGGATAAATTTTCACATGGTATCAGATACTCATTAGATTTATTTTTCTCCTTTATATTGTTATTGGTGATTGGAGGATCGAGTTATCACTCTCTCAGGGGAACAACAAGTCTTCTAGGGGTGCATTTTTTCAATCCATGGATCAATCTCAACCTATCATCTTGACTCCATTTAATTATTTTGAATGGAAGGCACATATGGAGATCTTGTTGAGAAGAAATGGTCTCTACTGGATTACCATGGCAACTGGAACTGATCCTAATGTTGTAGTAGAGAAGTGCAAGTGGCATAACATAAGAGAAGAGTCATTTGGTCTCTTATGTCTTAGTATTTCCAAAGACCTTCTTTCCCATCTGGATGGATTACCGACACCAAATGAAGTTTGGGAGAAGATTTAATATTTGTTTGGAAATATAGATGAATTTAGGGGTCATCAACTGGAGAATGAGCTTGTATCGCCAAGTCCAATCAATTTCGAGACCTTAAAAGACTATTTCTCCAAGTTCAAAGTTCGTGATCTTCATTTGAAGCAGTGTGGAATAGAAAAGAAGGATGAGAAACTAATTGTGGTCATACTTTCAAAGTTAGGCCCTAATTATTTAATGTTTGTTTCTACTTTCCATGTTATCAAACTCACATTTTGAAACTGGAAGATGCTATCACTTGCAGTATGCATGGAATCGTTGAATCAGGAGCAAGACAATTTGGTCTTGATGGGTACCATAAAACCTTCAAAAGATAAATCTTTGGGTGTTGGAGACTAAAAGAAATATTCCAAATGAAATAAGAAGGATAATCTAAACAGTCCTCTTGTAAAATAAAGGCAAGTAAAAGTCTCAAGAGGAGTCTTTAAGCTCCAAGAAGAATCCAAAAAGAAGAAAGGAAAAGGTGAAGTAAGTGTGCATAATGCAATAGGGGCTTCCACCCTGAAAACTCTTGCATGAAGAAACAAATGGATCTGATGTCTCAACTCCTTGAGAAGCACAATATCTCTCTTTATTATGGTGCAAATAAGAAGGAGGGAGGATCAAATTCTGAAGACAAGGAGAGAGTGCATGCCTTAGTATCAAGCACTGAAAAAATCCTCCTCTTTCATAGATTCGAGAGCTTCAAGACACATGGTGTCCATGAGGAAGTTTTTTTCTTTCCTTGATTCTTCAAATAGTCCTATAATTATTTTGGGAGATGATTCTGAAATTGAATGCAAAGGTAAGAGTAGAATAGATCTTGACCATGGTTCCTTTAACAATGTTCTGTTTGTCCCAGGTCTTGCTTCCAACCTTTTGTCAGTCAATCAAAAGACTCATATTGGGTCTCCTATGAAGGTTGTCTTCATACCCAATGATGTTGAAATATATAAAATATCCACTTGTAGAGTCATTTCTAGAGATTTTGTTGATCATAGCTCTAAAGTGTACAAGTTTTCTCACTTTGTGCCTTTCTCAACCCCCTCTACTCTCCTCAATCATGCCAATAAAGCAAGAAAATGATGGCATTAAAGGTTTGTCCATATCAATTGAAAGTACCTTTCTGATTGACATGAAAAGAATATGGTCATAGGGTTTCTAAACATCAGGTTTTCTAAAGGAGTCTGTCAAGGATGCATTCTAGGAAAACATCTAGATCATAAGTATGAGAGAGTAAATCATGAGTGAACCTATGCACCCCTTGAGCTTGTTCACAATGATATTTCTGGTCCATTCCTTCATATGTCAATAAGTAATTACAAATATTTCATAACATTCATTGATGAATTTTCAAAATATTGTTGGGTTTTCTTTCTCCAATACAAGTCAAAAGACTTTGGTTATTTCAAGGTATTTAAAGTCTTACTAGAGAACCAATATGGTAGGAACATGGTAGGAAGATCAAATCCCTCATATATAATAATGGTGGGACATACATAAAATATAAATTAATGCTACTTTATGAAGATGCAGGAATCCAGATGCAACATTCTATTCCATACACACCTCAGTAGAATGGTGTTGTTGAGAGGAAGAATAGATCTCTCAAGGAGAGGGTTACTTGCATGATTGAAGCCAAAGCTTTGCCACCAAATTTTTGGGTTGAATCAATCAACTATGCAGCCTATATCCAGAATAGGTTTCCACACAAATCCTTGGATGGAATCACTCCTTTTGAATATTGGAGTGAACATAAGCCTGATGTGTATCACTTCAGTATTTTTGGCTCAAAGGCTTGGGCTAGAATCCCACAAGTGAAGAGAAGGGCCTTGCATCCCCAAATCCAAGAATTCATTTTTGTTGGCTATCTAGAAGACTACAAGGGTCATAAACTAATCAATTTGAGAACTCAAAAAACATTCATTGAAAGTAGTGTTCAATTTGAAGAAGAGCCTATGAGAACTATTGAAATTGGAGAATCCTCTTCACTACCACTTGTGTATGTAAGTGAAGTTTCTCATCATATTTACGATCTTGATTTTTCTGATGATGAATACCATATGGTTTCATATCCAAGAACAAATGCAAGGCCTAAGTGGGTATCAAAAACAATACAAGCATATGGAAAACTTGTTGGTAATCCTGGAGAACCTAGGAGAACTAGATATTAGTTAGAAAGTGCCCTTTCTATAAGGATCCAAGTTTTGTTGAGAAGTGTTTTTTGATTATTTAATATGATCCACAAATATATGAAGAATCCTCACATGATCCAATATGGTATAATTCTGTGGAAGAATAATTTCATTCATTGCAAAAGAATGAAACATGGGAGCTAGTCTCTCTCCCACCTAGCAGAAACCTAGTGAAGTGAAAATGGATTTTTAGAGCAAAGTTTCTTGTTGATGGAACACCAGTGAAGCACAATGAAAGGTTAGTGGCTAATGGATTATCCCAAGTACAAGGCATTTATTTTAATGATACATTTGCACTAGTTGCAAAGATGGATTCAATAAGGCTGGTTCTGGCAATTTAAACATCCAAGCAATGGGAGGTACATTGCTTGGATGTAAAGAGTGCCTTCTTACATGGTGATATAAAGGATTATATATATATATATATATATATATATATGCAGTATCCATGAAGTTTTGTTACTAACTCATCTCTTATGTGCAAGTTGAAGAAATCATTGTATGGGCTTAAACAAGCTCCTGGAGCTTGGTATGCCAAGATGGATAGCTTTTTGTTGTCACAAAACTTCAGTAGATGCAAGTCCGATACAAATGTTTATATGAATTCGATTAATGGTTAAATATTGATTATTATCTTGTATTTGGATGACCTTTTGATGATAGGAAGGTACACTGAATAAATACCATCATTGAAAGTTGCTTTGAACCAAGCTTTCTCAGTGACATACTTGGAGATACTTAAACAATTATTGGAGCTTGAGATCTCTCAGTCCAACACTAGAATTTAAGTGTCATAGTCCAAGTATGCATTAGACCTGATAAATAATTTCAATATGAAATATTGCAAGGCAACAAAAAATCCTTTCCTTTCAGGAACGAGACTTTAAGATGCATATTCCACTCCTTTGGTGAACAACACCTTGTACATCTAGCTAATTGGTTGTTTGTTCTATCTCACTCACACTCGAATTGATATTGCATATTCAGTGAGTGAGGAATATAAATACATAGACAAGACACATGAGCTCCATTGGAGGGAATAAAAAATAACCTTGCACTATGTGCAAGGGACCAAGTCTCATGGAATTCACTATGTTGCAAAATTTTCCTTAGATTTGCATGGTTTTACTAATTTTGATTGGGATAGAGATGGGACTGATCAAAAATAAACTTCAGGATATGTGTTCATTATTGGAGGACCAATTTTCTCGTCAAGTAAGAAGCAAAGTGTTATTTCACTCTCTTCAGCTGAGGCATGATACAGAGGAGTTGTGAATGCAACTACTCAATGTTTGTGTTTGCAAGGAAGACTTGGAGAGTTTGGGATTGATTTTGGCACTCCCGCTGTGATATTTTTTTACAAACAAAGCTATATAAGGATATCAAGACACCCTATTCAGAGGAAGAAAACCAAACATATAGATATTCATATACACTACATAGAGGACTATTGCATGATCATATCATTGCTCTGCACTATTGCACATCATCTAAGCAAGATGTAGACATATTAACCAAGGTATTCTCAAAGAATACATTCAGCCATCTCAATTCACTACTTGGGGTAGCTTATCACATGGTGAAGTAATATTGAATACAATATTTCACAATTTGTTTCATGTCCACGTTTTGAGGGGAGGTTTTCCTTCTTTCCTTGTTTTTGTGGACAAGCAAGATGTAAAGGATGACTAAGTCTTCTTGTTAGGACCTATATCTTTAGTATATTTATGATATTTCACATAATTCAGGATTAAGAGGGGGTTTTATAATATTCAAAAACCTATCATCATACTTAGGATATCTTTATTGGTCATCATGATTAATTTCCTAGGTGCTAGACTAGGTAGTTGGCCACAACTTGCATTATTTGGTCAACACTTTCTGTGATTACTTCCAGGAGCGCAGTTATCCTAATTTTGGATAACATTATTTCATCTTTAAATACTTTCCATTTTAGAAGGGCACATATCTTTATTTTTCTTCTTTGTCCAGCTTTCTCTGCTTTAAACTGGAAAATGACAAAACTAGTCACATGGAAACTGCCTCCTTTTTTTCCAACACATCCTTCATATTTTTCTCTCCAAAAGGAATTATTTAATTGAATTTCTATCACTCATCATCTAACATACCTTGTTTGGCTAATTTGTGACCTCCTTGAGTAGTTTGGAAAGTGTTTTATGCACCTGGGGGGGATTTTTTATTTAAAGTAAGCCTTATTTTTGTGAGGATTTGACTTTCCTTCCAGGGAATTTGAATCCTTGATTTAATTATAAATTTGAAAATCCATACTATTTCCCAATTTTGGATGGTGTACACTTACTCAATAGAAGTTTGTGTTATGCTCCAATTCAAGCTCCACTTTTGAGTGAAAATTATACAATTTGCTTGACAATTTTTGTGAGATAAATTGTGTTAAGTATGAGATGAATTTTCACACAATAGTCAATCATGGTGCCATAATTCATTTCCATAAGAATTGGAGTTTCAATTTTATTTGAGACAACAATGCATTCGTCTGAATTTTCATTATCGACAATTAGACCAAGGATGCAATTGTTAAAGATATAGGCTTCTTGTAACCTTGGATACCCAATTCTAGAGAATTTTTAGAAAGTGTTCAACTTATGATGAGAATTATATCATAGAAACATCAACAAAATCAACAATTCTAGTAATATTTTGGTTTGGATATAGAAGTCTACTAAGCTCTTTTCTTTCTTTCAGAGTTAGACAACATGGAATTGGTGTTCAAAGCATTAAAGGGATCTCACTAGCCTAAAGAGGCCCCAAAGTATATAATATTTTAGATGAAATGATTGTATTTGATCATTACCCAAAAACTACATGCAATATTAGCAACATAAACACTTGTAAATCATTCAAGCCATACATAAAGGGACTCTCCATGTGAAATAAAAAATATAGTCTAAAATTTTAGGTTGTTGTCATTGATTATAAATAAAAAGTTACTACTTAAAGGGTAGGATGGAGAAGATGATGTTGAATCTTGGAAGATAGACAAATACCATGAAAAACTAGCTTAGATGAATTGATCAATATTGAAGCGAGAAGCTGCAATCCTCCAATGATTGATAATGATGACCAATGCCTCAATTTATAGGAATCCCAGACCTGTTTCCAACTTCGTATTTAGAAAGATACCCATAATAGACACTAATGGCTATCATATTTATAATTCTCATTGTTAATTTAAAATATTCAAATACCTAATATGAAGGATATTGCAATGACTATGAAATAACCATTGTTGATTCCTCTTCTCAATGATTGGCTTGTAATGGAGAAAATAGAACTCAAGGCCAACACTTTCACCACTCTATATCACTTATTGCGCCGAGAGGCGCTCTACAACCAGTATGGGGGAGATCTTGTAACATTATGTAACATTGATTTTATTAATAAAAAATAAAAATTTTAATTATAAACCAAAATAAATGTCGGTAAAAAAAACAACCTAACATGGGGGAGATGTTGTAATCTTTTGACCTAACAAAACAATAAAAAAGTAAAAATTTAATTATCAGCAAAAAAAAATGTTGGTGAGAAAAAAGACATGATATGGGGGAGATGTTGTAATGTTCCTACCTAACAAAATAATAAAAAATAAAAAATTGAATTATGCGCAAAAAAATGTTGGGCTTGCACATGGTTATAAAACCATGTGCAAGGCCTTCTAAACAACCCATGGTTTAGTAGGGCCTTGCACATGGTTTTAAAACCATGTGACCATGTGTAAGGCCTCCTAAACAACCCATGGTTTTATTGTACATGGTTTAGGAGGGCCTTGCAAATGGTTTTAAGACCATGTGCAAGGAAAACAACCCATGGTTTTAGGAGGGCCTTGCATATGGTTTTAAAACCATGTATGGGGAGACATTGTAATGTTCGTTCCTAACAAAATAAAAAATAATTAAAAATATTATATGTCGGCCATAAATAATATTAAATATTAATAATAAAAATATTGTATGTGGACCTTAAATAAAAATGTGTCTTTTTGGTTTGAATCAAATCAATGGCTATATATAGGACACACCAAAGTTGATAACTCATTGAGTGCAATACCTATGAAGAGGTTTTCACCTCGAGAGATTTGATCCCTCTTGACGCTTGATAGAGCCTAGGATTTGGATCTAGGCTGGTCATTAGAATGAATTTCCATCTATGGAGATGAAGCTTCACCAAATAAGGTTACCTTATATTCTCAGAACTTTGGACATTATGTGGTTCAAACCTGCAAACTTTAAAAAAAATTCATGGTCTCAAAAACTACTAGTAATTGTTTGATTGTTTGTTGGTATTCTAAGTAACAAAATTTTGTTTTGCATCTCATAAATTGTCATGTACTTATAAGCTCTATCCAAAATAGGGATTCTTCCTATTATTACACACTTCTTTTGTTATTTAGGGTCTTACCCTTTTCAATATTGTGCTTAGCATTTGTCATATTCTAGGGAATATGATTTTTTTTGTTCAATTGTATGCAAAAAATGAATTTCATCACATAGGGTCATTTGACCTAAAATAATGCCATTGAATTTACTAGCCTATGTTATATTGCAATAGAATAGCCACCTTTTCCTTTGGGTATCAATTAGTCTCGTCACCAACATTAATGTTTCAATATGTTGTGTCGTGAATTTGTTGGAATGATATATACCAATTTGGTCATGTATTCCTTTTTCATATAATCTCAAATATCATATGCCACCACCATAAAAATAATTCCCATCGAATAAATAAGCAATACTCATTTAATTCAGGCCCATACGGGTGTAGATTGACTGGCAAGTGCCGTGCAAATGAAGGAATGTTGTAAAGGAGGTCTCAAGTCCAAATCTCACCCCGACTTATCCGTGCCCCATGCTTGCAGGTTGTATGGACGCACCTAGGGTTATAGTGGAAGCCGACGGGAATGGACCCCGTGTCACGTGAGTACCAGAACCGCCCAGTTACTGATTCCCCTATTAAAAAAAATAAAATACTCATTTAACTCAGCATTCTATGGCCAATAAATCAAATAATTTTTTAAGTTTCATAATGAATTGGGTTTTTTGAGATATTATTGTCTACGAGGGTTAGTGACTCATAACAATTCTCATGTGCAAGATAAATAATTGGTGTCATTGCTTACATGCAAAAGACTTGGATGTAGCTCACAAATTGCAATTACCGACCAAACAAAAAGTGGAAATACATCGATGGTGGAATGAATGTAATGGATATACCACCATGGAGAGGATATGACAAGGAGTAACATATATAATGCATAGGTAATATGTGAACATGGTGAGTATGTGATAGGCCTTGACACATGTCAGTAGGAGTACAAGGAAATAACTCTAGTATTTTGAAGCATGCTTTACATGCTCATTCAACACTCGACTTGCAAAAGGAAACAAAGAGGCAAGTCAATACGTAAAGATAAGGATTAGTAATATGAAAAGATAGAAATGCCATGTATACACATAAGATATCCACAAATTTCTTCAATGCCATCAATATTCTTCTTCCCGATATCTCTAGCAAGGAAATATCATGGAGTTAACTACAAAAACACTATATCTATGAGATAGAGGTGAAGAGATCAAAAGAACAATAGAAAAGGAAAAAACGGATCATAATACAAGACATAAAAATTCTATGGACAAATATCATAGATTACCACAAGCCCTAAGAACTATATGATTCTAATACCACTGTTAGAAAACTTTGAATGAAAATAAATGTGGGATGCATTTCATTAATATGATACACATATAAATACATTGAGATCGTGTGACATTTGGTTTCATTTTCCAAGAGGTCTCTTGAAATCCACTATTGTTAGTAAAATATATAAAAAATAGAAGCAAACAACAATAACATTATAACAAAATATTTACATGGAATCCATGATATATGCGGGTAAAACGATGGGGCAATGGTAACTTCAATATTTTATTATTACTCAACAAAAGTTTTACATTGCTTTCTTCTATCTCTCTCATGTTACAGTGTTGAGGGCCCACTCTAGTTTTATACAATACATTGAGGTTTCGATAAAAAACTAAAAGAATCTATATTTTTTTCCCTCAAGGCATCTGCCCCCACACCCCCAAATGGGGGGCTTAGCATTCCCCCCTCTAACCACCCTGTGTGTGGGTCTAGTTAAGAGATTTGCAAGAAGAATATTGGAGATATAGATACTGGCTTCACCTCCTAGCATCCTCCCACTTGAAGTAAATATACAAGAAGTTCATTGTGAATGTTTTCCACCCAAGTTTCATTTCCCAATGTTGACTTTATCTCAATTTTAGCAAGCCTAAAGAAGTTTTGCACCATTTAAAATTATATATCTTGATTGGATTTGTAAGAATATTTGCATTATTCTGATCAATATTAGTCTTCTCCAACGAGAGATCCCACCTCAATCTGCCACTTTCCTTAAAAAATGGTACGTATTATAAATATGCTTCATGCAATCATGAAATGTGGATTCTTCACTAAGTGAAAAGAAATTTGATTATCACAGTTCAAAGTGATATCCCCTTGCATTATCTTGATTTGATCCATCAAAAACTCTATCCATATTGCCTCTTTATTGGCCTTAGATAATACCACATATTCTACTTCAGTGGGTGATAAAGGAACTAGTGGTTGCAACTTAAATGTTCATCTTACAGCTCCACTGGAAAGAGTGAAATTATATCATGTAGTAGACTTTCATCCATATGTGTCTCCACCAAAATCAAAATCTAAAAAACCTTTAATTTGTAAATCTACCATCATGTAGCAAATAGAAGCATCTAAAGTTCCCCTTAAATATTTGAGTATCCACTTCATATCATTCCAATGCTCCTTACTAGGATTCGCCATGAACCAGCTAACAAATCCCACTATTTGAGCAATATATAGTTTGGTGCACACCTTATAAAACATAAGGCTCCATATTGTTGATGAATATGGTACATAAGACATGCATGTCTTCTATGCTTCTATGTTAGAACATTGTTTGGAAGAAAACTTAAGGTGTGCAAGAAGTGGGTGCTAACTAGTTTTTCATTCTTCATATTGAATCATTGCAAATATTTTTCTATATATGACTTTTGACTTAACTAGATATTCCTACCTATTTTGTCCTTGTCTATCTTCATCTCTAGAATTCGGTTTTCTTCTCATAAATCCTTCATTTCAAATGTCCTGGCCAATTGAGCCTTGATATCAATGATTTTCTTCATGTCGAGGCTTGTAACTGGCATATAATAAAAATGCAATAGTAAGATATAAAACTATCATCATCAAACCTATTTTAATATGCAAAATGGTTAGCTTCACTTATACTAAATTTACCTTATCTATTCATGAAGGTGTCAAATTTAATGTACCACATCCTTGGCACCTATTTCAATCTATACATAGACTTATTGAGTTTTCAAACCAAATTCTCTTTACTTCTTTCTTTATATCCCTCGATCTAGTCCATATAAATTTCTTCATCAAGATCACCATGCAGGAAAGCAATTTTCACATCTAGTTTTTCCAACTCTAAATCATATTCCACTACAAGTGTAGGTAAAACCCTTCAATTAGTAAGATTCTCAAGTAGAGAGAATATTTCATTTAAAATCTATACTTAACTTTTACACATATCCTTTTCCTTCCAAGTGATCTTTTTAATCTTCTAACAACCCATCATTATTCTTCTTTACTATATACACCCACTTATTTCCAACAATTTATATTCTTGGTGGAAGATACACAAGCTCCCATGTTTCATTCTTTTGTAATTCTCTCATTTCTTCATCCATGTATTTCCTCCATTAATCTTCATAATCAGGATCTCTAGCTTCTTGAAAGAACCAGGTTCACCATCATCAGTTAACAAAGCAAGACAAGACTGAAAAACAAGAGAGTACCTTTTTGGACATCTCTTTGGATGTGTTAATATTTTGATTTCTGGTTGTTGAGATTGATGTTCTTCATGTTGATAACAAGCTTCATTTTCATCTTCACTCATTTTTACTTCAACTGGTACAATATCAGGTGCATGTTGTACTTCTTTTCTTTGCATAGATTTTACATTAAAGATAGAATCTCAACTAACAATTATCTTGTGGTAAATAGGACTCCATAATCTATGTCCCTTTACTATATTATCATAAATGAGAAAAATGCATTTCTTTGACTTTGGGTCAAGAGTGGAGCTATTTTCTTTAGGAACATGGGAAAATGCATCACGAGCAAAAATACACAAACCAAAATAATCAATTGGCTTGACACACCAAACCTCCTATGGAATATTTCCATTTGATGTAGTTGTAGGTGATCTATTAATCAAATACAAAAATATCTTAACAACCTCTTCCCAAAATCAATTATCCAACCCATATGTATTGAGCATGCTTCTTGCATCTTCCATTATTGTGTGATATATATGCTTAAGGAACACGGTTTTTTTGTGGTGTATATGGAGCAATATTTTGGTTCTTAATTCCTTCATGCATACAAAATTTAACAAATTCATTTGAGCAATAGTCTCTTCCATTATTAGATTTAAGACATAAAATAGACTTGCCCAAACTTTTGTCTACTCATCCCTTGAACTTTTAAAATTTTTCAAAGGCATATGACTTATTTTTCAAAAAATACACCCACACTCATCTAGAATAATCATCTATAAAATTCAAATAATATCTAGCATGATTTATGAACAGAGTGGGGACTAGTACGAAAATGTCAAAATGAATAAGTTGCAAATGATCATAACTTTTAACAAATATTGCATTAAATTGAACCCTCTTCTACTTACCAAAACTACGATGCTCACACAAGTCTAAACCACAAGACTTAATCTTAGAAAGCATAGCTTGATCATGCATAATTTCCAAACCATTTTCACTCATATGTCCAGATTGTTGATTCCATAGCATCACTGCATCCAAAAAATTCCTTGAGCCTATTATTGTGCATGATTTTTCATTGTATCACTACATAAACGATATAGGGTCTTATGATATTCTCCTTATTCTACCACGAGGTATCCCTTGGTAATTTTGCATTGACTGTCACCAAAGGTAGTAGAATACTACAACTTATCCATCATCTGGATTAAGAACAAATTACTCTTTAGATCTGGTACATGTTGTCCATTGCACAACTTCCTTTCTCTTCCATTGTCCAGCTTCATCTTAATGTCCCCTCTTCCCACAATTTCTAATGGATGGTCATCACCCAAGTAGACCATCCCACCACTATAGGGCTGGTATTTCACAAACCAAACTCTATTTGGAGAAATGTGAAAAGATGCACCTAATTCCAGAAACCAATCATATAATAAAGATATTATATTACCGAGATATAAAGAATCACAGGTGTATATCTCTTCTGAATTTAAAGCCTCCAATAATACCATTTGCAATCTTACATTGGTGGAAATTGAACCCAAGAATGGGACATATACCTGGAACAATAGAAGACGAGAATCCAAGTAGGTGGCCACACATCTAGATTGTTTCTTGATTCTTAAATACTTAGTAACTCAAGGATTCATAATTGAAGCCTCAATCCTTCCTTGTGTTAGTTCAAATCATAGGCCAGTATGTCTAGACATAGAGCTAGATGTTCGTCTTAGAAATAGACTACTCAAATTTGAGCAATTATGGTTAGAACATTGATACTTCCAAGATAACATTAATCCAGATGGTGGAATGAAGCAACCATTAATATGGTATCAAATATTTATCAATTTCTGCAACGATTGAAGAACCTAAAATGAAAAATAAATAAATAGGAACAAGGAAACTTTTGGAAACATCTTTAGGGCCAAGTCTAAATATAGGAAAAAAATGGAAAATATTTAGCAACAAATCATTCATGAAGGATACAAGAGTGAAACTCAAATGATGAATGGGGCCTACAAAAAAACTAAATGAAAGGATTCAACAAGAAGAAATTTTATGGAAGAAAAAGTCAAGGTTTAGATGGTTAAAAGGAGAATATAATACAATTTTTTTTTGTAATTCAATGATACAACACAAAAATAAAAATCACATTACTTCCCTACAAGATGAATAGGGAAACACCATTACCAAGCATGAAGAAATGGAAAGGGATCTTATCACTTTTTACATAAAAAAAGAAAGAAATATTGGAATCACAAGGCAATAGGGAGGAATCCATCAACACAATCATTAGGAATGTTCCATGTTTAATCACCAACACATAGAATGAAATCCTTCTCATAAGAATAACACATGAGGAAGTCAAGGAGGCATTGATATAAATGGCTCTAGGTAAATATCCAAGGCCAAATGGTTTTACCACTAAATTTTTACAATCATATCGGCCAATCATTAAAAAAGAGGTGTGGGAAGTGGTGTAATAATCAAGAAGAAGATTGGAAGTGTTGCATGCTTTAAGCGTCACCTTCTTGACTATCATAGCCAAAGAATAAGTAGTCAATATTCCTAGTAAATTCTTTCCCATATCTCTATGCAATGTCATCTATAATATCATTACCAAGGTAATTTCCAATAGGTTGAAACCACTTCTACTAATGCTCATTTCAAAGGAATAGTAAAGCTATGTGGAAGGGAGACATATTCTAGATGGAATAATTCTTTCCCATGAAACTCTTCATTCTCTTAAAATCACAAAAAAGGGAAGAAACACTCATAAAATTGGATATGTCGAAGGCCTTCAACAAGCTCAACAGATGATATATATACCATATGCTATTTGTGTTTGGGTTCTCAATCCAAAAGGAAAATTGGATAGTGTCTCACTTCCTTGGCCTTTTTCTCAATATTAATCAATGGATCGCCATAAGAAACATGGGTTCCTTCATGAGGCATCAAGGATGGTGAAACCCTCTAACCCTTTATTTTCATTTTAATGGATGAAGGTCTAGCCTATCTCATTGAAAGCAATTATGGAAGAGGGTAAAATAACACCTTGAATCGCTTCTAATTGTAAGTTCCCATCGCAATTTGTCCTGGGATAATATCCTTGCTCAATTGAGAGAAGCTTTTAGTTTTGACCTTTAGATCCTAGAACTTGGTAAGGAGCTTAGTAATGCTAAAGTTTATTTTACATGCTATGTATGTCTATCTATTTTTAGTTTTGATATCTTTGAAAAACATAATAAAAGTGTTCAAAAAACTACAATGATATTTCTTATGGAAGGGACCCAAACCAATAGGAAATGGGCCTTGGTAGAATCATTTAATGTTTTCCACCCAAAAAATAATGCATGCCTTGGCATCAAAGAAACAAATATGGAAAACAAAGCCTTCAAAGCCAAAACATGGCCGTGATGGTTCCAAAACAAAGTGAACTTATGGAGAAAGGTTTGGAAAATAAAATATGCTTTGGAAACAGATGATTGGGACCTAGTCAAGATCAATGGAGATTGTACTAACTCCCTTATTTGGAATACATCGTGGAAAAATAAAAAAATTCATTCAAAAATATAATTTTTGGGAAGTTCAAGATGACCACTCTACCCTTTATTGGGATGATGCCTAGCAAAAGAGTTTGAAATTGATAGATCGTTTGGATAGAGAAGAGATAAAGGACCTATGACATACTTAAAATATGACACATGTCTATTGGTATTAGAATGTCAACAATCACCATGGAAATTGGAGAACTTGGGCCTCAAAGAAAAATTTCCATATTCCCTTGGGCCAATCTAAATGGGAGAAATTGTGGAATGAGTTGCAGTCAAGAAAGATTCAAATGCACTATTGTCCAAACAAACTAAGATGGGTGTATAGGGGAGGGGGGGGATTTTACCCCGAGGAATCCTTTTCTATTTTGACAAACACTCCCAATCATGATGGGGATGAAAATTGGGGATAAATCTAGAAGCAGAATCTGGGGCCCAAGGTGTCAACTTTCTTATGGTTGGTCGCAAGAGGAAAAGCATTAACTTGAGACCATATCACCCATCGTTGATTCAAAGGACCCTCTCGATGTTCGTTCTACATAGAGGAAGCCGAGACACTCGATAATCTCCTAAATCAATGTCCTTTCACATCCTCCATATGGGATGAGGGTGTTGCTCTCTTTCGTAAATCAGACAAAATATGAGATAATATTAAGGAGACCATTTCGTCATGGAAGAAACCATATTACAACAATTCCATCCTCAACCAAACATTGCAATTGTTCCATGGTTTCCTTTCATGGGAAATCTAGAAGGACTAAAATCATCAAATTTTCAAGGATAAAACCTAGAGTAAAGACCAAGTCTGGTGAAGAATCCAATTAGATATAATATAAATGATTCAATCTACTTCTTGGGGAGGGGGGGGAAGTGGATTGGAAAATTTTCCATTGAAAAAATCATTATGCATGTGTGGGGCCTAGATTCCTTAAAACAAACCCTACATTTTGTTAAGAAAAATCCTAAAGTTTCTATCCCTCTTAATTGGTCCCCTCCCCTAGAAGGCTTCCTCAAGCTAAACTCTAATGGTATGTTCAAGGGAAATCTAGCCCCATTAGGGTTTGTAGGAGGCTTTAGGAATAACCAAGGTAGTATAGTAAGAATTTATGCTTTCTCTCTAGCAAATGAGAGTAACAATACATCTGAGTTTAATGCTTTATCATAGGGCCTTAAGATTGCAATAAGGGAGAATTTCCCAATGGTTATAGGAAAAAAAATTCACAACTTATTATACATATGTTCTGAAAGATTCAAAGCGGCGCTCCCATTAGAAAAAATTCCAGTAATTAGAGGATTGAAGTGAAACTTGAATGGATGAGCTATATCCTTATCCAAGCTAATGTTATCATCCCCTCTCATGTAAAATGAGAAGCTAACATAGTGGAAGACAAACTGGCGAATGAGGGAGTGAATTAGGCTCAAGGGGAACTAAACCTTGCATGGAAAGAGATTTTATGCCTAATTTAATATTGGATTACTCAACTCTAGCCATGAAGGATCTTTGTCCCTCCGGATCAAATGATCAGGAATGGTCAGGTGGATCCCATGAATCCTAGCCAACACAGTCGTGCAGATGAGACACCTTGCATGCTTGCATGGACAAGTGTTGTAGGGAGGGATGGCACAAAGCACATGGTTATTTTCTCTCCGCCACCCAATTAATCAGATAATGCACTGATACAGTCATTTTCAGGGAAACCTTACCTAGAGAAGTTAGACTAGTTGGATGAATGATAGGGATAGTAGGAGAATGATGGGTCCCCTACTTGTGTTGATGACGGATGCATACAATTTGGAAGGCTAGAAAATGACGAGGGAAGGTGGTAAGTTTAATGGAAACCCCACTATAGTTATTTATAATTTTCTTGGGAAGAATCACGAAGCTTGTTTCAGACTAGGAGCGAATACGATTCATTCTTGGGTCGAGTCTTAGAGGCTCAATCAGATTGGCAAAGGCACAATTTCCTAGTGTATAGGATACACAATGGTGAGTAGCAGGTGTTCGTAGTGGGGGAGATGATGAACTGGGGGAACTCATATGTTGAGAATTCTTAAGGAGGTTGAGGCTGTGTGGGAGGTTTTCAAGCAGGCTATCTCGCCTCAGGTCCAAAGGAAAAATTTATGAGACTAAGAAATGGGTCACACATGAAAAGGACATGCTTGGGGACCATAAAATTTAGAGGGAGGTGGGGCATTGGGTCCAAGACGCTAAATGCTCTCCCACGAGGGACTCGAAGTATGTCAAAACAATTACTCTTTACTCGAATATGAAGCCCTTGTTGCCAAAGCATTAATAGATAGTCATGAGGAACACAAGGAAATCATGTTGTGCCTTGATGAAACCGAGAATCAAATTCAAAAAGTAGGTGCCAAGCTTCACCTCATGTCCAAGTCAATAATGGGGTTAGGAGCAAAGCTCAACCTAAAGCTCAACCTACCAGAGAAGAAAACTATGGGCATGGTCTTTAAGGAAAAATAGGGCATTGGCCAAAAGAGGTCATTCCTCTTGCGCAAGATGTTGCAACTCTTTATTTGTGATGATGAATAGTTTCCTTGTATGGTTAATGATAAACCTTTTTCCTAAAACATCACTTACGGTAGTTTGATGGAAAGAAAACCCAGATATTCTAGTCAACTCTTTAGTTTTAAGAAATTAAAATATTAGTTTGGTGAAATTTGCAAAGCTGATCTCTTATGAAAACAGGATGACACTATTGTTTTGCAACTGGTCCAGTTTCATGTTGGCAAACCAATCTGCTAAAACATTGTGCATGTTGCTTTTAATCTAATATAAAGTTTTGTTGGTTTAAAAATATATATATAATTAATAAAAAGTTTTGGTAAATTTTTAAATAACAAAGGATTTGAATTCACAATAACCTTGGTCTTGCGAGGTCTCAGGATTAAATCTCCAGTTGGTTGTTGATAGAGATGATAGAGATTATGTTAGAGGGCTTCACTTCATATTCATATCATATATACAGAGAAACGGAAACCGGATCTCTGCAAGTCAATCGATTCTCCCGAGAACTCCTTTGACTGGAATGGCGCAATGACGTTAAGCCTGTACGCAACATATCACAATGTAGACAGCATTTGTTTCTTAGTTCTGTGATGGTTTGGCTACCTTGGATTTTGTCCAAGGCGTGTTGGACTGTTATTTTGGCATTTGGACTGTTATTTTGGCATTTTTTCTTCCCTGTTCTGATAGCTTGGGATGAATCGTTTTTTACTTAATAGTGTTTATAACCTGTATGTTATTTAAGTTTGGTCAAAGTTGTTGTCGTAGACGCAATAAGCGCAACAACCTTAAGATGGTTTTATTTTTTGCAAATACGGTAACATTTTTTGGAAATTTATGACATTAAGATTTGTATATATCAACAATCAGATTTGTGTACACTGAGTACGTAAGTATCGAAGAAGAGTAATGGAAAGCAAAAGTCTGTCGAGCTTTAGCTTCAGGGAATTGAATGTTGCAACTCCTGACAAAGCAATATCCATCACCGGATCAGGGCCTTTAGATTATGGCGGAAACATGATAGAGGAGATTAAACCTTCTTTGTGTCAAGAATGTCCTGCCATGGTGAGAAAAATTATGGTTGTCGTGGATGCCACACGAAAGGCCCAGAGAATTGTGCTTTGGGTTCTTACCCATGCTCTGCATAAGCATGACAGGCTTATTTTGTTGCATGTAGCGCAACTGCCTCCATCAACTTCAAATGGTAGGTGTTTACTTGTTATACATCAGTTTAGATTTTTCTTCATTTTAAATTTTAGATTTCTGTTAATCATGGATTCGGGATATGAGCCCGAGATATGTTTTACAAATACCGTAATCTAATTTGCTCTGATTGCAGAGTCTGAATCTCCTTTCTCCCGTAAAAGTTACACAAACCCTATGGATTCTGATCTTCTGAAGTCTTTGAAAAGGCTTTGCCTACAGCAACGACCAGAGGTATATTGCAACCAGGGTTATTGTCATTTCATTTTTTCCCTATATATTTATGTTACTTCCCTGTTAAAGGTTTAGATTTGAAAACAGGTGAAGGCAGAAGTGATGATTGTAGGAGGAAAGGAGAAAGGACCCACAATACTTCACAATGCCAAGAAGCTTTCGGTTTCTCTTCTGGTTCTAGGGCAGCCCAAGCCACCATTACTGTTCAAGTAATGAACATACCATTACTGTTGAAGTAATGAACATGAAAACATTGTGTTGCCAAACGCTGCAAATGCTGTACTCTCAATCTTATTTGTCATAGGCCAATACAGTATGGTTCAATATAATATAAGACTGACCGATCATAATTGCTGATATAGTTGACATTGTGTGCAGACTGCGAACTCTGTGTTCAGTTCGGTCAGATGGAAAGTCGATGGCTAAATCAGAGGATTCGTCGGCAGCAGTAGCTCTGGTGGAGTACTGTATTCAAAATTCAGAGTGCATGACTGTTGCAGTGAGAAAGAAGAGCGGAAGAGTGGGAGGTTATATGATCAGCACTAAGAAACACAAGAACTTCTGGCTTCTGGCTTAAGATTTTTCGGTGAAAAAATACAATGATCTCCATAATGATAGTTATGTATGGTCAGTTTCCTTGTGCTGGGATCCGGACAGTGAATAACCTTTTTTACAATTACAACACGGTGGATAACCTATTTTCATATCCTGTGAGGAGAATAAAACTAAATAAATAAATTAGACAACACCTGAGGGAACAAGAACGATTTACAAAGAAAAATATGATTTCTTCATCATCGGTGCAGAATTTACAAGAAATGGAAACCTGCAACCTGCAGGGTGCATTTTAAACCCTATCTTGGGATTAAAAGAAGTCATGTCCGTCTTTTGGGACATCTCAATGCTATGATGGTCGTAGGTCCAGGTTTAATTTTATGTTTTTTATAATTATTATTACTTAATTAATATTTTTAAGTTTATTAGTTTATAATTACCAATTGTTCCAAAAGGTGTAATGGTAGGTAGAATTGGAAAAAAATCAAAGAGTAAAGTAGTGTAATAAAGTGAAAACGAGAGCAGTAAAATAGATATTTAGAAAATTCAATGTATCAAGAATTCAATAAAGGTCAATTAGCTTGAAAGACATTATGTCCCAACTACTAGAAAACATATGTCTAGCATCCAATCCATGAGTTGAATATCTATGTCCTCGGATGAGGTATTGGGGGGCCTCTCCCTTTCTTTCTTCTCAACTCATTATACTTTTACCTTAATGCAAGGGGATAACCTCTTGTGATACTAACCTTATTTTGATTTCACCCATTGTGGACTTCTTTTTAACTTGCTAGCCATTCATGCTTGGTGATTGATTATGTCACCTCCATAATACTTCAAGCAAAGGACTATGATGGACCTTCAATCCCTCTCCAAATTTTGTTAAAACCTATTTTAGAGTTGAATCCTTCAATATGAGGTAAGAAAGGTCGACATTCTTCAGCAAACAAAATCATGAGCTACCCCCATTCAGTGATGACATTGACTTCTTTATTAGACTTTTTCATTGTGATGAACCCCCTACCTTACCTCTTTTAAAAATAGAGCCTTGATTGGACTTGAAGATGGTCCTTGAAGGGATTATAGCAAATTCAATATCAACACAACTCCAACGTAAATAAAATGAGCTCTAATGCTACCTAGAGCAGTAAAAGGAACAACCATGGAACTCAACTTGACATATCTTTCTTAGGGAATATTTAAATATGCTCTCTCCATGTTCATGTTTTAAACAAATTTCTTAGAGTTTGTATTCTCTTGTCGATGAAAAACCATCATTACTATAGGTAATGGAGTGAATGGTAGACTATTTAATGGATGTAGAGAGCAGGATAAGGTAACCTCATTCATCCTTCCCTCGTTCATCACACACTCCATCACAATTCCTCTACCTTACAAATTGTGTCTTGAAGGGACAAGCACCCTACGTTCTCTTAATACAATTCCCTTACATATCAATTGTTACAATGAAATTCATATCCATAAATTATTAGTAATTTAAAAGGAAGTATTATCCTATCTCATTACAACACAATTCCAACACAATTCCTTGTGTAAAAGAATATTCACATGTCCATCAATATATGTGTATATATGTGTAAAGAAAGGAATAACTTGCACCAAATGTCAATTGTTATTATTGAGATAAGTAGTTGAGTTGAATCAATCTAAATATCCTATAATTCAAGCTCAATTTAGAAATTATAGTAAAAAAATATTACAAATTTATAAAAAATTAAATATTTTGAAAGATTTACTAAATTTTAAATCAATCCAAAATATTACAATATCAAATTTTAATAAAGTTTGATAAGTAGGCTACTGAAATAAGCAATAGTTACCATTATAAATCTTGGCTGCCATCTTTTGGTTCTGCTAATGAAAACTACCTTAATTTGGTGTCAACTTTAAAACAAATAATGGATAGATCAAACATTTACATTCCATTTTTATAATATTATAGTATGCTTCATAAATTCACATAAATAAATATAAAAAACAATATATTATTATTTTTCTAATCATTTTTATAATATTGTATTTCACACATTCACATAAATAAATATACAAAACAATATATTATTCCTTATCATTTAATTAATTATCTTAAAATATAAAAATCTTCGCTGCCATCTTTTGATTCTCCTACTGAAAACTACCTTAATTTGGTGTCAACTTTAAAACAAATAATGGATAGATCAAACATTTACATTCCATTTTTATAATATACTTCATAAATTCACATAAATAAATATATAAATATATTATTATTTTTCTAATCATTTTTCTAATATTATATTTCATACATTCACATAAATAAATATACAAAACAATATATTATTACTTATCATTCAATTAATTATCTTAAAATATATAAATATATTATTATTTTTCTAATCATTTTTCTAATATTATATTTCATACATTCACATAAATAAATATACAAAACAATATATTATTACTTATCATTCAATTAATTATCTTAAAATATAAACATGTTGTTGTTTATCACCAAAGTGAAGATTAAATACTCATGACATATTTATAATGCAACCTAGCCATAGACCCACGACACTTACAATTGTATAATGAAGCCCGTGCATACTCTTAACATTATATATTGGAGTCAAAGTAAATGGATTAGAATAATCATGTGATTAAGTTTGATTAATTAGATAATATTTATTATAATTACATTACACATAACATATTTATAGATTCAAATATTATCTATATAATGTTTTAGTTTAAAAATTAATAAACTATAATTATATTTATATATAAGAATATTATAATTTAAAAAAAAAATTACAATAAAAAATTTAATAATATTTTAATTAAAAAACTAAGCATATAATTTTTTTAGTCCTATTTTAATTTTCATATAACTACATAATATTCTTATATACAAACTAACATAATATTCTTATATACAAACTAACAGTGTAATTTTTTTTTACTTGTTTTAGCTTTTTTTTTAATAAATCATTAAAAAATTTAATAAAATATAATTACATTTTATATAAAAACTAGCTTTATTTTATAATATAATTTTCTTAACTCGTTATTCTTTTTTGATATAGAAGGGTCCTTGTTATTTGGGACTAAGGTTAACAAGTTGCATTTAAGGATGGTATTGCTGAAAAAACAGACAAACAAGGAAGCGTTAGAACATGCCAATAACAAGTCAAACATGTGGAAGACAATGGTTGGTTACAGAGATGACGATTATAGGAACAGTGTTCGCACAAATGAATTTTAATTGCATAAAGCAGTGAAAACATGGCAAATTTATATTCGATGAAGGGGCAATGAGTTTGGCCACTGTGGCCAAAAAATGACCTCAAAGAATAACATCTTCGATGTAATTATAAAAATTATAACCAAATTGAAATCAATCGATAAAATAAATGATATCATAAAGGTGTCCACAAGAAGTTGCTACCCAATTATGATGCAATGGGAGCACGCTAGCGAAAAAATAGCAGAAACGTGCATGCACACTTGGACATGCACACGCGTTCCTTCTTCAGCAATGGAAAACCTCCACGCTGGCTTGTCGATGTGGACAATAGGACCGCATGCGCGCCCCTAAGCACGTGCACACGTGTATTTGCGCGCACGCGTGTTTTAGTGCATACGCGTTAAACATGCATGCATGTCCCTGTGTTAAAAAAAACAATGGACAGTTTATTCCACTCACAACCCGCAAGTGCGTAAACTATCTGAAAACAACACCCACGGAGCCCAAAACAAGTGTCTAAGCACACCAAAATGACACCCATGGCCGTTGGAATAAGGTAGGTGGATTAGTATTTGCATTTTGTTGTTTTTTTAATGTTTTTCATTCTTTTTTAAATAAAATATAAACTTTAAAAAAAATTGCAAATGAATTGAAATTGAACAAATTTGATATTTCAGATACATTACCTCTACCATAATGAAAAATACCAATCAACCATCCCAACAAAGGAGTGAAACAAACCAATCAGAGGACCCAATAAACCCTAAATTAAACGAAGAAAATCCTGAAGATGGATTTGGTGAACCACCAGAAAGCCCCGAAGATGAATTACATGGGGATTTAAACCAGTTAAGGATATTGAGTGATGAACAAAAGAACACCAGGGAACCCTCTCGAGTTTCCCTCGGTGCATCATTAAAAAACATAATCGAGTCTATCAACATTTCCCACAGTGAGATAACCAATTTGAGCCAATATAGGGCTCGAATGAGAGAAAATTAGGCCACTAGTATGTCCAAAGAAGATATAAAAAACCTGAATATCACAAAAGTCCAACCGTGAAGCAAATTTATAGATCCGAGAATAGGAAAACCTCTAGATGTGAGGAAGAGGCGAGTTTGCATGCACTGGTGTAATTACTAGCCATGGAAAGAAAATTGGAGGAAGAGATGGTTCATGGTTTTTGACAAGCCTCCATGCAACAATGTCGAGGTCCCAAGGTATTTTATCAGGAAATTGTGGGTCGATTTTGTGTTAGGGTTCCATGTGGACTACTTCAACATCACTGAGTTCCAAGGCATCGGTTTTGGCTCATCCCAATATCGACCTCACGCCCGTCGAAACCCACTCAAAGGACCTCCTACACCTAGGCGAGAGCCAAACCCGCTTCCTCAATCGCCTAGGTTAGGTAGTGGGATAGATGAGATCCATGATTCTGTTAGACGTTCCACACAACACCTTCTTAGGCATACCACATTTGTGGCTATGTCCTCACAGAGTGAGCAGAACCACCCCGAGAGATACACTTTTGCAAGGTCTACTGGTAGTGGGCGAGGGAGAGCAGCTACAGGTGGTAGCCAAGATGATCGATTCAGCTCGATAAGACCAGTGCCACATTTTTTTTCTCGCTGTGGGAATCCATGCCATGTTCCCACATGGGAGCATGCCACGGAGAGCTACCTACAACAGGTTAGTTATTGTTTTATTTAATGTTCAAGTATTGATTATATGTTATGCAATATCATAATTTCTAATAAATTTAACTTAGAATCAGATGTTGATGACTTGATTTGTTTTAATGTACATCTATTCATTGTTGAATCTCCAACACTTGGGTGGGAGGACGTTGGTTCTTTCAACCTAGATGGAGCCATTGCAGCTGCAAAGGACATCGCGACACCATACACACAGGTAGTTTTTTTCCAGTAATTAAATGTAATGTTAGTAGTTAATCTTGTCATCCAATGTAGTTAATCTTTGGTAATTGAATCTATATATTTTGTGTTTACACAAGTATTCGTAGGAGTGAGTGACCAGCCATCCCCACTGGGGATCAGCAAATCCCCTTGTGTGCAGGTATCATGTAATAAAGTATAAATTTAATTTCAGTTTTCATGTATTAGCTTTGTATAGTTATATTTTTATGTACTAATATATGAGGCCATGAATATGTATGCAGGTCCGAGCACATAAGCACATCGGTGTCACTATCTCTCCACCGACTTCCTTTTTCCCACAATATATGCCAGGTGCAGCCCCTGCCATACATGTCCCTTTCCCTACATCCATCCCCACTCTATTCCATCCATCCCTTACCTCCCATCCACCAACACACTTCCATCCATCTCCCCCTTCTTCATCACATCCTTCTCTCACTCCCCCCCACCCAACCCATCCACCCCCTCNTGTTTTCTCCCTCCCCCCTCCAACCAGGAGACACCATCCATCCACATTCACCCATCACTCCGCCCCATCCCTCCGCCCCATCCCAAACCTAAACCCCATCCCCCTTATTCCCCTACAACCCTCGTTTCCCCTTCCAAGGTGTCCCATTCCATTCTACATCTAGTTGGGGTTTATCATCGTACATCACCACTTCGCCCATTCCATTCCATGCCCTCTCTCACCGTTCCCCCTATTTTTGTAGCCAACTTCGATGTGGATACATCCTCCACTATTCCATCCACCCTAGCATCAGAGTAGGCTTTCCAGACCATTGCTCCACCTGCCACCCTCGAGGACCAGCCGACTGCTCCACTGTCCACCGTCGAGGACCAGCCTATTGTGTTCATGGTGAGATTGATTAGTTTATGAAAATATCGTGCAATATTAACAAAAATTAACATAGGCAGTAAATTGTATGAGTTATCTTACTATTTAAATGCTGCAGGGTGGCATTGCCGAGAGACTTGGATCATAGAGGAGGGTATCGCGCTCACCAATGACGGTCTCGTTTGAGGTGATCTATTTTAGATTTGAAAACTTAATTTTTATTTTTAAATTGTGTTTTATACTTGTATAATTGCATTTAGGAGTTGACATTTGATTTTTTTCATTTCAGAGCCCAAGGGGTGGTGGTCGAAGCGGCAAGAAGGATCAAGCTTCCTCTAGCTCGAAGAAGAGGAAGCTCGATTTTGGAGGTGCACCTGAGAGCTCTAAGGGTAGGAAAGAGGATTGAGAGACCCTCCTATGTATAGTAGTCATGATGTGGAATTTTGGCATGAGTTACCATATTTTGTATAAGGCATGAGTTGCCATATTTTGTATAGGGGACGATTTGCCATTGTATAGACATTGGGAACGATGTTCCATTTTTCACTACTACTGTATATAATTGGAAATTTGTGTATATGAATATATCATTTTGCACTTATTTATATTACTTTTCCTTTAATTACATATTTACATACATTATGTTGAATGCGGTAGTAGATTGTAGTTGATGCGCTTGCAATACTTATTGTTGACAAAGCAATAAAGTATGTATGTTCATAATAAAATGCATAAAAAGTTTAACACTGTAGGTTAGTTAACAAAAAAATACACAACTATGTAAACGTGTGCAATAACAATGATAATTTTAAATACCAAATACCTGATCTTGTAAATCATTGTGCAAATAATTTTTCAATCTAGCAAATTTTCCCATGAAGTATTCCTCTTGCTACCAAATAATTCTATCAAGATCTTTTTCTAGTTTTCCAAGCCTCCCTTCATGCCTTGGGCCTTCCATTTGTTATATCGTCTTGTCATACCTAGCTTTGTCCTTGTTATTGCAGAGCTAAACCCTAAGGACCTAGACCTAACTAGGAACCTAACCTAAAACCCTAGCTTTCTACCCTTCCAAACCCTTCCTCTGTTCTCCATATCCCAACCTACTCTCTTACCTTTCCACCTCTCCTCTCTCATTTCCTAACCCTAATATTGGAATCTCATACTCCTATCCTCGACCTATAGGATCAGACCTTGGCCCCCTTTCAAAACCCCTTTTCTAGCCTTAACATCCCTCCCAAGACTCTACAAGTCAATCTCTCTGAAACCATAGCTACCAACAACTCCTATATAAGAATCAGTTCTAACTAAAGTTGGTCACTCATTCCACGAGTGTGTAAGATTTTTTCCTTCTCTTTCCTCCACAACAAGCACACCAAGTAACCTTAGGGTTTCTCAAATGCCACAATCCCTAGCCTTCTTCTCTCACAAAAGATACAAAGTTAAATACTTTCTTTGCTCCTCAAGGTAAACTTCATGAAGAATGCCATCTAGCCCTTTGTTGAACCCTAACTCCTATTGAACCAACATAATAGCAGTTACTCTCTCCCTCCTCAACATTACCTTCCTTTGTGATAGATACACAATCCTAGAGGACTATGTACACAGTCTTAGAGGAATGTGTATATCATTGAAATTTCCAGCCATACATAAGATGTTTTGATAGTGATATACAAGTACATTTGCACTACTAAAATACCAGAAAGACCTCTGAAAAACATGTACAAGATACCATCTTTGTTGAGGACTATCATATAGGTACTTGTTGGCACTCTTGGCTTGACTGGAAATTACTATTTGGGACAGTCAAAGTAAAATTTGTCTTAGATGGAAAATACATTTAGTTTGATAGTCCCTTTCATTGACCAAGATGGAATTGACAATACTTGTAGTCCACTTGCATTTATCTAACAATTGTCTTTCTAATTGCAAACTTAAAATTGACATAGTTATTGCATCTTTAATTTGACTGGAAGTAACATTTTTGGACAGTCATACTTGGCTGAAAGTTATCATTGGTTTGATAGTCTTATTCATTGTCCAAATTGGAATAGAAAGAACTTGTTTGCCTTTGGTATTTACATAGTAATTATTGTCTCATTTTGCAAGCTAGAAATTGACATTGGAATGATCTTCTCTTACCATGTGATTGACTGGAAATTTCATAGTATTGATGAGCTGAGAATCATATTGAACATGACTGTTGTTGGCTTGCATTTGTTACATCTACATGGCAAACATTGATTTTGATAAATTTGACAATTTATATCTTTTGAAGATGAAGTTGACCTTGCTTACTTTCATTGAATACATATATATTTGTTATGATATTTTTGAGAACTTGAAATTGTAATGATCTCTTGTACTTGTTGCTTTGGCATAGGATAACTGAAGTTTAAGGGTTAGCATGCATAACCTAGGGTTTAGATTCAATGAGGAAACCCTAACAATAATTGAAGTTTAAAGGTTAGCATGCATAACCTAGGATTTATAATCAATGAGGAAACCCTAACCCAAATGGTGTTTTGGGGTTAGCACGCATAACCTGGGGTTTAGAATTAATGAGGAAACCCTAAACCTAGGAGGTAAACCCTAAAAACAACGCTACCTAACTATCTCTTGTGGCCTCTTATAAAGTAACTTTTTGTTTGTATATGAGCATGCCTAGTATTGTAGTCACATGTCACATATTCTTTATAGACTAATCAAATGAAATATTAATTATGGTTTAACATGCACAAATTGCACAAGTTGATGTTAATCAATGGGGAAAATTTAACCCTGCTGAAGAAACCATTTTCACTTGGATGGAAATCATTCTTAGTTTGACAGACCTATCTTTATGAAAAGTGGATTAATTGGGGTCTATGTCAATGTATGTCGGTTGAAAAAGAGGTTGACTTTGTATGATATGATGATAACGTCCCTTCAACACCACTAACATTCTTCAACCACATGCATAATTGAAAGGAAAATTACATCCAATTTTATTCGCAATCACCCAACCAACCATTAAATAAAATATTGAATCGTCCTATAGTGTTTGACCCCCCTCTTTCACAAGAAATATTCATTACGGTTATTGGCTTGCAAGCATATATTCTAGGTATATGATTTATTCTAGCTACATATATTCTAGGTATATGGTCTATTGGTTTCTAGTTAAGTGAGGCCAACAAATCTACCTATCTAAACCTAATGACTTCATAAAACTCTAGTTTGTAGTTGTATGTGTAAATGTGTAAACACTATTTTTTAGGTTTGTGGTTTCTAGTTCATGAAACACTATATTTTTTTTATATTTATTCTTGTAGATTAGGTATATGGCCATGTTTCCAGGGTGCCCATACCCAGGGGTAGGGTACATGTACTATGTATGGACTTTGGTTTAGGACTTATGTCAAACACTTTGCAACACTGGTCAAATTCCACTGATTATTGTCCAAATCTAGTAAAAATGATTTTACATTGATTTACAATGAATGTTTTTATGGTTTTGTGTTCATCACTCATGGAACATAATTTGACTACCAAATGTGCACATAAAAATATAAATATGTATTTAATATTCAGAAATACACTCACATCAACGCGGGAATATATTTGGAAATTTTCAAAATTTTATTTGGCAATTGATGAAACCCCGGTTGGCTTGATACTTGTAATCCATGTATGTGTCTCTACTTCTATTTCATACAATTATTTTTTAATACGTGTAGTCCTTAAAGCCTTAGTTTCTTTGTTGTAGTGAAGATACATATCTTCTAGGTATATGCGATATTGGTTTCTAGTTGAGTGACACTAACAAATCTAATTATCTAAACCTATTGAGTTCATAAACCTTGGTGTTTAGTTCTATGTCTAAAATGTGTGAACCATAGTTTTTAGGTTTGTGGTTTGTAGTTCATGAAACCTAAGTATGTTGTAGTGTAGGTACATATCTTCTAGGTATATGGTCTACTAGTTTCTAGTTGAGTGAGACTAACAAATATAATGATATAAACCTAATGAGTTCATAAACCCTAGCTTGTAGTTCTATGTCTAGATTTGTGAACCCTAGATTTTAAGTTTGTCATTTGTAGTTCAAGAAACCCTAGATTTCTTGACATTTGCTCTTATAGATTAGTTATATGGTCTAATTTTATTTACGTACATATATGGTCCTAGTTTGTAGATGTATGTGTAAATTTGTAATCCTTATTTTTTAGGTTTGTGGTTTGTAGTTCATGAAACCAAGTTTTTTTTTCTATTTGTGCATGTACCTTAGGTATATGGTTTAAGTAATTCTAAATAAGCGAGACTAACATAGCACATTATCTCTATGTATGTGAATTTCTATTTCATAAAACCCTAGTTTGTAGTTACATGTGGAAATTTATAAACCCTAGTTTTTAGGTTTATGGATTGTAGTTCATGAAACCCTAGTTTTTTTGCTATTTTCTATTATAGCTTAGGTATATGGTCTAAGTGGTTCTACATAAGAGAGACTAAAATAATACATCATCTCAATGTATGGGAATATTTCAATCCATGAAAACCTAATTGGCTATATACTTGTAATTCATGTATGCGTTTTTACTTCTAATTCATACAAATTTGTGTTTCTACATGTGATTCATGAAACTCTAGTTTTTTGTTGTAGTGTAGGTACATAGATTCCAGGAATATGGTCTATTGGTTTTTTGGTAATGGTATCCCAAGAGAACAACGGAGTCGACGGTTCGTCGATCCGACCTCTGGTTGCCAAGTTATGTCGACTGGAAAGTTGCATGAAAATGTCGTTCAGGGACACTTGGTGACTCTCGGTCCGGGAACGAAAAAAAAAATGGAGCAGCAAGATTGCATCCCATTGGATTTGACAAGTATGTATGGGAAATGTCGATATGGGAACACTACCAAGACTGGCACGGTGGAGGTTTTTGTAGAGTTGACTCACCAATGCTAGAGTTGCATTAAAGGAAACTGAGCAAAACCCTAGTTTATGAAACTGATGTACAATGAAGTCAATGGGACATGAAAACATGGTGGAGAGGGCCCCCTAGAGGTAATGGAATTCCAGGGGACCAACAGATTCGATGGTTCGTTGATCCAACCTCTGGTTTCCAAGTTATGTCGAGTTGAAAGTCGCATGAAAATGTCGTTCAAGGACACTCGGTGACTCTCGATCAGGGAGAGAAAAAAAAAACAGAGCAGCAAGATTGCATGCCATTGGCTCCAAAAAGTGTGTATGGGCAATGCCGATATGGGAAAACTATCAATACTGGAACAATGGATGGTTTTGCAAAGTTGACTCACCAATGCGAGAGTTGCATTGAAGGAAACAGAGAAAAACCCTAGTTTATGAAACTGATGCACAATGAAGTCACTGGGCCATGCAAAGTTGGTGGAGAGGCCCCCCTATAGGTAGTCACATTCCAGGAGACCAATGAAGTCAACATCTTGTTGATCTAACCATCGGTTTCTCAGTTATGTCAAGTTGAAAGTCGCATGAAAATGTCTTTCAGGGACACTTAACTCTCGGTCCGAGACAAAAAACCAAACGAAGAAGAAATATTGCATGTCGTTGGCTTCATAAAGTGTGTATTGGAAATTATTATATGGGAACACTACCAAGACTGGCATGGTGGAGGGTTTTCCAGAGTTGACCCACCAATGCGAGAGTTACATTGAAGGAAACTGAGCAAAATCCTAGTTTATGAAACCGATGCATAATGAAGTCACTGGGTCATGCAAATGCAGTGGAGAGGCCCCCCTAGAGTTAATAACATGCTAGGAGACCAACAGATTCGATGTTTTGTCGATCCGACCTCCGATTTCCAAGTTATGTCGAGTTGAAAGTCACATGAACATGTCGTTCAGGGACACTTGGCGACTCTTGGCCTAGGAGCAAAAAAAAAATGGAGCAGCGGGATTGAATGTCGTTGGCTCTGACAAGTGTGTATGGGAAATTCTGATATGGGAACACTACCAAGACTAGCATGGGGGAGGGTATTGCAGAGTTGACCCACCAATGCGAGAGTTGCATTGAACGAAACTGAGCAAAACCCTATTTTATGAAACTGATGCACAATGAAGTCCTTGGGAAATGTAAACATAGTGGAGAGGGACCCCTAGAGGTAATGGCATTCCAGGAGACCAACAGAGTCAACGGTTTGTCGATCTGACCTTTGGTTGTCGAGTTATGTCGAGTTGAAACTCAAATGAAAATGGGGTCCATGCAATCCTAGCAACGGTGCGCCGGCCCTACAAAACCCTATGCCGAGTGGCCATGGGTGGATTTCCTATGGATTCCATGCCCAAACACACCTGCATGAGCTGACAGAATCAGAAATTTCTGTCCATTTTGTTTTTTGGACCCAGGCCTTGAATTGGCCTAGGCATCCCTGAACGGCTTTTGTAGGTGTCCCTGAACGGCTTTTGCAGGCCTACTGCAACTTGCCATAGAACATTATTTGGGGCTCTGATCGACAAACCATCAGTTTTGTTGGGATCGTGGCGTGGGATTATGGCCAGGATATCCTCTCCTCCCCGACTCTATATGACCCGACCATGTCTCCAGGCCAGATTATGCAAACTAGGGGTTTTCCCCAGTGGGGTCCATGCAACCCTAGCACTGGTGCACCGACCCTGCCCATGCCTCATTGTGCATGTGAAATACATTGTGAAATTTGAAGGAGGAGTGGTTAATATATATAAATAGTCTTCTCATAGAAGTGTAAGTGCAATTACCCAAACTCATTCAATATAGCCATCCGGATCCTCTATGTTGCTAATTGTCTCCATCGATCTCTCGTGCTCTGAATGAGGAAAGAAGTAACGTACCTTGGTTGACTTATTGTTTGAAATTGTTTGTAGATGGATGTTTGTTCCAACAATCAAGTTTGTGAAGTGATAGGCCACATAACCTAGTATTTAATCCACGAATACATGCCCACTAGTTCTTCTTGATTTCCCATCTAGTGTAAGATATTCACCCTCAACCACCATCGAGACAATAGGAAATTCATTGCCTTAATCCTCAATCAATGATCTGTTCAAGATTTTATTACCCCGAATGCATTTTTCCAACCAATAATATGTGCCCCATTCATTGTATTTCGGGGAAACAATTTCATATATGTGTCCTGGTTGGACAAGATCTTAAATATGGTCATAGTTTGTCAAAATTGATAACTGGCCCTCCTCTAAGTGGGTTGTTTCAATGACTACACATGGGTCTAATGCAAGTGACACATGATCCCAATCATCAACCCAATCCATGCATCTGTATTCATCCCATTCACCACTACTACAAGGGCTACAAAAGTAAGCAAGTTTTTGCGTCCATATTTTAAATAGGGGGTTGTTGAGCTTTGAACCGAATGAAATCCACGTGTTCCTTGTACTATGCCGCAAATATAGGAACTAGATCAATCTATGTCAACCACTTTCCAAAAATTCCTGACTGGTCTTCTTGTCCCTGTTGATGTATGTTGCACTTTAGTTCGATTTGACATTGTTGTAGAGCACCATTGAACTATGGATTCTGCATCTTTGATATGGGGGTTTCTGGTAAAACTCATCTCCTCCCTTTTTAGTGTGGTCATGCTCACCTTTTTCATTCTCACTCTCAAATTAGTTCCATATATGCGGCACATTGTAAGTCTTATGCAACATACTCATCCATTGGAAAACTCGGTCATTTTTGAACTAGCCCGCACAACCATCTGACCATATCCAATGTTGATCCATCTATATATATCCCTCCTTTAGCTGATCATAGAAAAATTGAAAACAATGTTGCACATAATGCAGATCATGGCATCTATAATCACTTATGTAAAACTTTTTCTCCTTCTGTATTATCCTATTGTTAATGCTGCTCTCAGGGCCATGCCTATATGTAATATATACCATGATGTTGACTTGGTCAAAATGGTAGTATTGACTCTGAATTTCATTTTGTGGATAAGGGTGTAGTTTTCTGCAAAATCCACAATTGACAATATGGTCCCAATGGGAATTTGTCCCTACATTTTCTGTACTACTCATCCTGCCATCACGCTACATGCACGTCCTGAACATACTGCTCAGTTTTCTTGTAGAACTTCATCAAAAAATCACATACCCATACCTATTTCCATGAAAACAATGGTCATATTAGAATGTGACCTTTAAAGAATGTATATGTAGAAACTGAACGAGTAAGAGGAAAAACATGCAATAATCATTTGCACTTGTGACTTCACCAATGCAATTTTTTTACTTTCCTTCACTCTATCTAATTGATATGTTACGTACTTAAAGCTCTGCATCTCCATGATTATACTGCCAAATTGATGCTCATTGCTTCCAGGAATGCAATTGTTCAAAAGAGCAAACCTAGTGCACCTATAACAATTCCCATATAGACATGGTTTTCCATAGTATTTTTGTCCTTCATGCCTTGGACACATGACGATGCTGATAAAATATCTCAATGCATTTGGTGGTATTATGGATTCATTGCATCCCTGCTCAATGTTAGTATGCAAATCACAAAATATATGTTTATACGCGTCATAAAAATATTCATATTCTACCTGGTATCTACAATAGCATGTGTTCTGATCAATGCATATATGAACATACCATGATTTACATTTCTCAAAGGACATTTGGCCCAGGTTCAATTGTGTATCCTCATTCCTGAATCTCTCATAGAGTTTAGTATGTGTTGTGTCAAGGATGTGTTTGACGTGGGGTTCACGTTCAATAGAACCTTTTCTCATATTTAGTGCATCTCTTTGGTTAGATGAAGGTCTGGTATGATCATGCCAGAATGTTTGTACTAAGTTGTTAGCAGCATCAATTAGCTTCATATCTCGATGAGGAAACCTACCGACAAAATCCCAACAATCTTTTCCACATGGAGTCTGAATATTTTCTCTTACAACAGAGTACTTCTTAACAGTTTTTCTATTTAATTTAAGTATGTGAGAAGTGTGTGAAAGGAGGCGACATTGCTGTGTGGACTTTCTTACAACAAATTATGATAACACACGACGAGCCACACAAATATCTTTAGTATGAGACGTCTTCCCAATCGCATAAAAAGCATATTGGAGATTTCTAACAATATGATTGTTAGCCTCTAAAATTCTAACCATATTTGTGCCCAGAATTCTCCTAACAACAACTAAACAATTTGACTTTAACAAACATAGTAATAATTGACATTTACCTACATCTCCTTTGGATTCAAAATATTCCTTCATTAATTTGCTACATTGCCAATAAATAGTGTGTTTGGGCAAATTACCTTCAAGGGCTCACAGACAACTTTCATCCACATGGATACGTCTAGGAGTCCTTTTTCTTGCACTAGATAGTCGAGGTAGGGAAGGTGGAAAATTAAATGAGCTACGAATCCCAGAGCTTGTTTGTTTTGGTGCTTCATTCACATGTTGGTCCATATTGGGACTGTGCTCGACATGGTTGTGGTCTTCTTGGAGAGATTTCAAATTAATCATTGCTCCTATGTCCAATGCTTGATACTCAGTGTCTCTCAATATACCTATGTATTCAAGAGCTTCAACATGGCCTGTTGATGGATTGTTGGTTGGAGACTGTGTTGATGTTGGAATTTGAGTTGGGTCCATTGGATCCAATTGCTTCAGGCGTGGTTCTGAACTAGAGGTTGTTATGTCATCAATTGTGTTAGGATTGGTCGCAGTATCAGTGGAAATGTCTAGACCATGTCTCACTCTGTCCATTGCCAACCTAGACTTCTCTCTTACCTCATGTTCCTTTTCAATGGGCATATTCCTTCTAGTTTTTCTTGCTCTGTTACGTGGGTTTCCCATCTTCAAAAGTTTATTTATCAAAACTATGAGGTCTACCCTCGCATAAGAAGCAAAAAATAAAGTATTAGTTCCAACATACTTAACTAAATTATAGATATGTTAGTATAGTAATTATTGGCATTGATACATAAACGTTGATTAAAGGTTTCTCTTTATGTTTGAACTAAAGTTTCATTTCTATACTCTATTTGAGTCAAGTAAAGAGAGTCAAGTTTGCAGGTATTATAACTATAGGACTATGACTTCCTTTGTGTTCAAAAAGTAGTGGAAGTCACAAGAAGATGAGTGAAATATTATTCATTTCCAACTCCTTCGGACAAGATGACATTACACATAATGTGCCACATTAGTTGTGAGGGAAGACACAAGTTGGTGTTTTGATGTCTTGGGAATAAATTGAATAAATTACACTAATTAAGTTACACTAACTAAAGAGAACAAATTGACTAATTACACAATTAGGAGGTTGAAAATCCCTCGAAGGAAGGAGAAATCATCGAGGTAGAGGCATCCCTGTCTAGCTCAAAGGCATGTTATGATAAATGTAGCATGAAGAGGAGAGCATGGACAAGTTGGTAAACTATTTAGTATGGACCCTCTCCCATGATTGCTTCCAATGTTTTTATAAAAATTTAAGAGTCTCAAGAGAGAACCTTATCTATCATCATCCTTGTGGGAAGTCAAAATATATTCATGTGCAAATAACAATTGGTATACATTGCATACTTCATCTTGTATAGAGAATATGGACAACTTGGTAAACTATTCAATATGGATCCTCTCCCATGATTGCTTCAAAGGTTTTTTTTTCAAATTGAAGAGTCTCAAGAGATAACTTCATCTATGCTTATGATAAAACATAAAACATAAGAGTCTCATAAAACATAAAACATAAGAGATAAGAGTATCAATAAATAAGAGTCTCAAGAGATATGATAAAACATAAATCAATGAAATGATCTCAAAGCTTGTGAATGGAAACAATTATTTACAATTCACCATACCTATTCAAAATGATCTCTTCTTGAATTGAAAACTTGTATTTTGAATCTATCCACTAACTTCCAAGACTACTGAATATGTTTGTTAGATTCCAAGAGTGATCTTCTATCCAATAGATCAAAGAGTGTCCAATTGATGATTGAGTGTGATCCAAATTGCAAAGTTTAGTAGCAGAAAATGCGCAAAAATTGGTAGAAAACCTGTGAAAATTGGTAGCAAACCCGGGAAAACATATCTCTATTTTTTTTAACTAGCAATAGGTGCGCGCATGCATGTCTAGGAGTGTGCGTGCCTGTATAAGAGCATGCACGCATATATACGTGTACGTGCATAAACACGTATGTGTGCTGCTGCCTAACATTTACAACATTAACTCACTAATGTTTATCCCATTTAATGAATAACGTTCTTCAACAATGTCTTGGTATTCACACATGTACGAGTATTTTTACAATATAGTCTTCACCACTACTTTCTTCTTAGGCCCATGGGTTCCATTATGAGGTCTTAGGCTCCTTACCTATGGCCAGTGGAGGATAAGGGAGGCCTCCAACACTGACCAAGGCTGAGTGTCAACGTTTAACAAAGGTTTAGTCATGACCATGGTCAATAACACATGGCCTCAAGCCCTAGCACGACAATAGAGACAATGGCGACCATGGTCATGATAGTAGAGATAGTGGCGACTAGTAGCCCTCTAATATTTATATCATTACTAAAAAGCATACAATGGATTCATTCACCCTGTACATGGTCATTTGAGGTACAACATGTTCGATTGTTATGGGTGAGGATGGGTGACATGTTCTATGTGTGTGTGTGTGTGTGTGTGTGTTTGTGAGAGAGAGAGAGAGAGAGAGAGAGAGAGAGAGAGAGAGAGAGAGAGATAGAGAGATGAGGAGGGTTAATGAGAGATATAAAGAGTGGGAGGAGGGGTAGAGCAAGATCATTTGGTCCTTAGGCTATAAACGAGGTAGCATTACGTGTTCTATGTGTGTGTGAGAGAGAGAGAAAGAGAGAGATAGAGTAGAGAGATGGAGAGTGGGGGGTGGTAGAGCAATATCACTAGGGCCTTAGATGACAAACACCACTTCTATGGCTCAATCACCATGAGAAACTGCTCTAATGTGTAAGACATCATGATATTGTTGAACTTTCTAATGTGTATGAACCTTCAACAAGTCCTTGAACCAACACATGATCCCCTTTTAAGAGTTCTTTGTAGGTCTTTAAATGGGATATGGGTGTCATGAGTAGGATTTTTATGAAATACAGACACAGAAGGTTTACCAAATAATGATAGAGAGTGAAATAGTAGAGGATGGTCATCATCATCATCATAGTCATCATCATCATTCTCATCATCATTCTCATCATCATCATCATTCTCATCATCATCATCATCGTCGTCGTCGTCATCCTCATTGTTCATCATCATCATGGGCATAATCATCATGGTCATCATCATCATCATCGTCGTCGTCATCATCATTCTCATCATCGTAATCATCAGCATCGTCATCATCATAATCATCGTCATCGTGATCATCATCGTCGTCGTCGTCATCGTTGTCATCATAATAATCATCCTCATCATCATCATCATCATCATTGTGTAATGAACATAAAATAAGATAATAATTAAATAATTAAATAATTAATAGTTAGGTTAATTAAGTTATTATGAAAGGAGACATCTCCTCATCATCAAGTGTCCAAGCCATATTTAAGGCCAAGACACCATTGTAATATCATCATCTAATATAATATTATTATTTATCAGTCAATATGAAATTCGGATTCCACTATTAACTGACCAACCAGATACATGTGCTCCAAGTGGTATCAGAGTGGTTTCGCTCTTCCTGTGAGCTTGGATTCGGCTCCTCCCACCTTTGAGCTCAATTTTGGCTCATCTCAACCACACATCACATTCTTTCATTGCTCTATTACATCGCCTATCACTCCCCACATCGTTTCTCCTTCCACGACTACAATCACACGTAGCCACCTTCCAAACCCACACTCGCTCCTCGCCCATCTGATTCCACTCATAGCCTACTACTCCTCACCACCCACGCCACCACCTGCATGCTCCCCATCCGCACCCTCCACCTGTACACTCACTCTCCATCCTTCATGGGCACTCCTCTCCTAATATTCCCCCTTCGCTTTCACTCCACACCCCAGCCACCTACACATTCTTCCACACCTTGCTCCATTGCTTGACTCGCTTCTGTGACCTTCCAAATGAACCCGTTCCCACCCATTGCAACAACCCATGTGCCTGATATTCTCCCTACACCCCTGCACTTCCCATCATCTCAGCCCTCCCATCCTTAGCA
>LPNX010078319.1:1012184-1029684 GCA_001517045.1 Pseudotsuga menziesii | reverse complement strand
CTAGTGTTTTTTTATTCTAATATGAGAATGGCTCGTTGGAGAAGGACTTGAATGGGAGGAGGAGGGGAGTAGAATCCTACCCACGTCGCTTCTAGCATGAAACAAGCAGTAAATACATCCTGCAATTTTCATAAGATAATCCATGAGAATATATAAGATGATATTTTTATGGATGAAATCGAAGCTTGCTTGAAGAGGACACTCATTTTTTATGAGGAGGTCAGGGAGAATTTTAAGAAGTGGGTAGCAGACCTAGGAAACACCTACTCTCAAACTTTCTTATACCAAATAATTGTGGATGGTTTATGGGTCCATCAGTGTTTGATTGGGAAATCTCTAAAAGAACAAGGTGAATCCTACAATTTAATTATCCTTCAACAGTATTAAACTCAGGTAGCGGTCTTGGAAAAAACTATGGTTCTCATAGTGTGGGGCCTCAGAATTGACATTGGGTACCCCCTGCAATGAGTTCATACTCTAGGTTCTCTTGTGGTGCAGGCCGAATCGATCACAATCAACCCCAACCAACACTTCCAGGATCTAGTGGCTCCTACACTTAGCAGGAATTCCTAATTTAGACTAATGGCCAAATTCTGCGCTAAAATTGCGTCCCCGTAATTTCGCCTCCGCAATCGGCATTCTGTAACTCTATTCCCACAACAGAGTTTCCGTAGTTGGGTTGCGGGATGTGGGATCTCGAACACCCCAATGTTGTGCTCTACAAATTCCATTCCACAACAGCTTTCCTGCAAGCGTGTTGCAGGATGTGGGATGCCAACTTCCCAAAGTTGCTCCACCGCAATCTCTCCTCTGCAATTCTTCTTAGCCATCGATCTTTGCAGCCTTCACTCTGACCGTTGATCTTCCTATACGTGCGGGTATCTCAGATCTTGCAGATCTGTTAACTTCCCCGCAACTTCCGTTGCGGGCTTCTTCTAGATCATCAGATCTTTATCTGCGGACTCAATCTCGACCGTTCATTCTCTGCAAAACTTGTCAATGGCAGAAAATCTGTGGGTTGCGCCGATTGATCATGGAATTGATCAATCCATCCTGCAATCCTCCATGTTCTTTAGCCTAACACTCTTATGCATGCATCTACACTCTACTTCAACTATTTAAGTAACAAATTTATGCGTGAATTCAATAACTTTAGATAAATACACAATGTTCAGGAAAATGTCGAAGTCGGCTCTACAAAGATACACAGTTCAACACAACACATACATAAACAGCTAACAACCCTACAAACACAAGGTTAATCCTTCTATTAAGCAACAAAGGAAAATGCACACATCTTGGATCTCTCTTCTTCTGACATTTCAAAATATTTACAAGTAGGAACTAGACACAGGTCTATCCTCTTCTTTGCAAACTTGAAATTCTAATGCTGAAGAGCATAACCCCCTCTACATATCTAAAATGTCTATTTAAACTAAACTGCTCCCCTATCCTAAGTGGTCCTGCAACTGAAAACAAACACTACGACGCATGATGAAAACATGCTTTTCTGAAACAAACTACCAGCAGCTTGATCTCGACGTAGGGAGTCGTGATCCGCAATGATTCCCTACGTCGCTAACAGACTATGACTCGACACAAACGGTTAAAAAATATTCCACAACATGTGACCAAATCATCACATTGATGGAATGCCATGATGCTCCTGCATCAGACTCACAAGGTAGAAAAATTATGAACCCATGTTCATTAGATCAGCTACAATGAAACCCTTGGCTTCCAACTCTGCAACGCTCATCCTGGTATAATCATCTGTTGGTCGCTTCTTCCATTTGACCAAATACTCCAGATAGTCCTTCTAACTTGTACTCTTTACCACTTTAGTGTCTAGAACGCCCTTAACTTCCAATGGTTGTGCCATAAGCATCTACCCCACCCATTGTAAGTATTTAGTAAGATCTTCACCTTCTGCAAAGGTTCTAGTGTCACCTGCTACATAAGGATATAGAATTTGAAATGGACTCATCCCTGTACTCTTGTTTGGTGAATCATTATAGGAAAACTCAACTTGAGCTAATAGTCTGTCCCACTACTTAGGACTCTCTCCAATCAAACTTCTCAACATGTTCTCCAGACTCCTATTGACTACTTCGGTCTGTCCATCAGATGTGGGTGCTATGTTGAACTGAAGTTCAGTCTAGTACCCAACTTCTTCCACAAGGTACTCCTTAAATGACCTGTGAACTTCACATCTCTGTCTGATACAATGCTTCTAGGTAAACCATGTAGCTTCACAACTTCATCAAATAACACGTTAGCAATGTGTGTGGCATCACTAGTCTTGTAGCACGGAATTAAATGTGCCATCTTAGTGGATCTATCCACCACAACAAAGATAGAATCATGTCCCCTCTGAGTTCTTGATAAACCCAGAATGAAATCCATACTCACAGAATCCCAAGTCCTAGTCGGAATAGGCAATGGTGTATACAACCTTGTGTTCTAGCTTCTCCCCTTAGCATGCTGGCATACTCTGCATCTACTCACAAACTTCTCAACTTCAAACCTCATCCTTGGCCAAAAATAGAAATGGCCCAATTGTCCGAAGGTTTTATCACTTCCAAAGTGACCTGCCATACCTCCATTATGTTTTTCTTGTATCAAGTTCTCCCTCATAGAACACTTTGGTATACACAGTTTACTTTTTTTAAAGAGTAAACCCTCCTAAAGCGTATAGTCCATCCATGGCTCTTTGTCCACCTCGACTGGATTCTTACAAGCCTTGTAAGCTTCCTGGAAATCAATGTTAGCTTCATACAAATCTCTGAAATGCTCAAATCCCAAGACTTGGATCTAATTTTCTTGCATAATTAGCAGTCTTCTACTCAAAGCATCAACTACTCTGTTTGACTGTCCACTTATGTGTTTCAACACAAAGTTTAAGCTCTGTAAGAGCTCAACCCACTTGACATGTTTTAGGTTCAACTTAGGTTTCTACATAATGTACTGTAATGCATGGTTATCTGAATATAACACAAATTCTCTAGGCATCAAGTAGTGCCTCTAATGCTTCATTGCTTGAACAATAGCATAAAATTCCTTGTCATAAGATGAATACTTTTGCTTGGCATCATTCATCTTCTCGCTGAAATAGGCTAGAGGCCTTTCCTTTTGACTAAGCACAACTCCGATTGCTACTCCACTAGCATCACACTTTACTTGGAAAAGGTGGTTGAAGTCTGGAAACTTCAATACTGGTTGTTCAGTGATCTTCTTCTTCAAGAACTGAAAACTCTTTTCAGTCTCTGCTGTCCATTGAAATGGTTGTCTATCCTTCTTAATTGTCTCAATGATAGATGCACAAATACCAGTGAAGTTCTTTATAAACTTCCTATAAAAACTTTCCAATCCATGAAATATTTTTACCCCAAATATGTTCCTTGGTGAAGGCCAATCAATGATTGCTTGCACCTTTTCCGGATCCATCTTCAACCCTTCTCTTGAGATAACAAAACCCAAATATACTAGCTCTGTCTTCATGAATGTGCACTTCTTCACATTTATCAGCAATTTTTCATGTTGCGGCCTCTGTAAAACATATCTCAAATGTTTTAGATGTTCTTCTTCTGTTTGGATAAAACCAAAATGTCATCAAGGTAAACTATCACAAAATTACCTATGAAATCTCTCAAGACTTCATTCATCAATCTCATAAAAGTGCTTGGTGCATTGGACAATCCAAATGGCATGACCAACCACTCATACAACCCATCATTTGTCTTGAAGGTTGTTTTCCACTCATCTCCTTCCCTAATTCTAATCTGGTGATATCCACTCTTCAAATCCAAATTTGAAAAGCATGTTGCCCCACTTAGGAAATCCATCATGTCATCCATCCTTGGTAATGGAAATCTATACCTAATGGTAATATTGTTAATTTCTCTGGAGTCAGTACACATCCTCCACTCACCATCCTTCTTTGGTGTCAGTACTGCTGGTACCACACATGGACTCAAACTCTTCTGGACAAATCCCTTGTTCAACAATCCTTGGACCTACTTCCTCAATTCTTCATTCTCTTTAGGTGTCAACCTATACGTTGCCTTGTTTGGTAAACTGGCTCCTAGAATAAAATCAATCTGATGACTTATATCCCTCCTTTGTAGTAATTCATTGGGTAAATCATCCACCACAATGTCAATAAACTCACTCGGCATCTCCTGAATCTCCTCAGGTAAATATACCATGCTGGCCTTCATCATCACCACTCTTGGCTTACATACCACAGCATAGTTCAACTCTTCTTTCTCAACTTGCTGCAAATATTCCTTTCCTGATAACATCAAAACTTTAGGTGATGATTGTCCTGCTATACTACCTTATTGTAAAGGGTGAAGTACATGTTTTATCCCATTTTGCTCGAAACTATCACAGTTACTCCTACCATCATGAGTTACTTTCTTATAAAATTTCCACGGTCTGCCTAATAGTATATGACAAACATCCATGGGCATCACATCACATAGAATCTTGTCCTTATATGGACCTATTTGGAAATCAACTATACACTGCTCACTTACCACGTTTTGATGTCCCTTATGTAACCAAGATACTTTGTATGGAACAAGATGCTTGGTCTTCTTTAAACTTAGCTTTTCTACCATCTCTGTGGAAACAAGATTGTCAGTACTCCCACTCTCAATCACCATATTACAACACTTTCCTTGGACTTTACATGTAGTCCTGAATAACAATTTTCTTTGAGCAGGATTTGCTTGCTCCTTCTCAGGCTTTAACAATACCTTGTTCATCATCAAAACCTCTCTTGTCTCTAGAAAGAATTCCTCCATTGTCGACTATTCTTGATGTTGCTCATTCTAAGCTACATAGGCTCCCATGTGTCCTATGTCTTCTTTTCCTGAACATTCAAACGACTTATGCCCCAACTGGTTACATTTGTAACACTGAACGACAGTCTCTCTGCCTCGTCCTCTACCTCTACCTCCTTGGTAAGGCCTCTTCTGCTAGAATCACCTCCTCTACCATGATACTCTTGCTGGTTAGAGTTACTGGACTCTCCTCTCTGTGGTCCAAATCTTCCTCTGGCTAAACCGTGACCTCTATTGAAACTCTGCTTCCTTGCTTTCTTTTCCTCTGCCCTCGAGGCGCACTGATACACCTCCTCCATTGTTCTGGGTGATATCATGCTTATCTCTTCTTGGATATCCATCCTTAGACCGTTAACATATCTAGCAGCCTTCTCTATTGATTCTTCCGCATATCTAGCCCTTAGGTTTACTTTGTAAAAATATTCAGTGTACTCCCTTACTGTTAACAATATCTGCCTAAGGTTATGTACATCCCTATACAGAATTAACTGGTAATATTTGGGAAAGAACTTAGCCCTCATCTTTGCCACCATTCTATCCTAGCTTTTTATCAACGGCTTATCCTTCCTTCTTCTTTATGTTTGCACACTATCCCACCACAAGGATGCATGCCCTTTCAACCTCGTCACAGCCAATCTAACTCTCTTATCTTCTTCTACCTCATCCTACTCAAAGTACTTGTCCAGCTCACTGATTCAGTCAATGAGATTCTCCGTCCCTAGACTCCCATCATAGGTAGGCAACTTCGGTCTCGGTCTTGAAGTCGCTCCCAGAATAGATCTGAAATATCTTAACTCTGGTGTTTCCCACATAGGTGCAGCTTCTTCTCTTTGTTCTTCATCCTTAGGTTCACTTACATCCCTTGCTTTTGGGTCTCTTTATCTGTCTGTTTCCATGGCTTCTAGACATGCCCTTAAATCCCTCATTTCCTCTAGAACTTTTGTGTTCCCTCCTAGTCGACCTATGTCACAACCTCTCGCTCTTCCAATGTGGGCAACCATCTCCTCACACTAAGCCTCTGCAATAACAGTTCTCTTTCACATTGTTACAACTTACCTCACCAAGCCTCTTCTCGACCCTTGGTCTTTCGACAATGTTGGTCCTCTATCTAGAACCTCTTGAGTAATCTTCTTTCCTCTCTACAAGCTTCTGCAGCTACGCTTGCTTCTCTCTTTCACAATATTCTCTTTGCTCCTTCAGAAATTCTACCCACAATCTCAACTGTGGAATTTGTCAACAGGAAATCTATTCTAGCTCTGATACCAAAACTGGTGCAGGCCGATTCAATCACAACCAACCCCAACCAGCACTTCCAGGATCTAGTGGCTCCTACACTTAGCAGGACTGCCTAATTTAGCCTAATGGCCAAATTTTGCGCTAAAATTGCCTCCCCGCAATTTTTCCTCCACAATCAGCGTTCCGCAATTTTTTTCCACAATAGAATTTCCATAGTCGGGTTGTGGGATGCGGGATCTCGAACAACCCAACGTTGCACTCTGCAACTTCCCTTCCACACCGACCTTCCCGCAAGCAGGTTGTGGGATTCGGGATGTGGGGTGCCAACTTCCCAAAGTTACTCCCCCACATTCTCTCCTCCGCAATTATTCCCTTACAGTTCTTCTCAGCCATCGATCTTTGCGACCTTCACTCCGACCGCCGTTATTCCTTTAGGTGTGGATCTCTCAGATTTCGTGGATCTGTTAAATTCCTTGCAACTTCCAATGTGGGCTTCTTCTCGACCGTTAGATATTTATCTGCGGACTCAATATCGACCATTCATTCTCTGCAAAACTTGTCAATGGCCGAAAATACGCGGGTTGCGCCGATTGATCATGGAATTGATCAATACAGCCTGCAATCCTCCCGATCATTTAGCCTAACACTCTTATGCATGCATCTACACTCTACTTCAACTATTTAAGTAAGAAATTGATGCATGAATTCAATAACTTCACAGAAATACACAATGTTCAGGAAAAAGTCGAAGTTGGCTCTGTAAAGATACATAGTTCAACACAGCACATGCATAAACGGCTAACAACCCTATAAATGCATGGTTAATGATTCTATTAAGCAACAAAGGAAAATGCACACAACTTCGATCTCTCTTCTTCAAACACTTCAAAATATTTACAAGTAGGAACCAGGCACAGGTCTGTCCTCTTCTCTACAAACTCAAAATTATAATGATGAAGAGTAGAACCCCCTCTACATCTCTAAACTATCTATTTAAACTAAACTGCTACCCTATCCGGAGTGGTCTTGCAATTGAAAACAAACACTGCGACGCATGATGAAAACGTCCTCGTCTGAAACAAACTACCGGCGACTTGATCTCCACGCAGGGAGTCGTGATCCGCAATGATTCCCTACGTCGTTAACAAACTATGAATAGGCACAAATGGTTATAAAATATGCAACAACATGTGACCAACTCATCACATTGTTGGCATGCCACGAGGCTCCTGCATCATCTTGTAATTGTTCACTATGACAGTCTTGATAGCCATGACTGATATCTAAAGTTTATTTCCCAAAATTAGTATGTCTATTGTATTATCTTAGGATTTTGAGTTTTCATTTCCTAAAATTAGCATGTCTATAGTATTATCTTGGGAATTTGAGTCAAGTCGATCGATTCTACATGTTTATCTCCTTTCAATTTTTGTTTAAAAATCCCAGAACTCAATAGTATATCTCGGTTTCCCCTCAGGGAATGCTCATTTTGTAGACTCTTTTAACTAAGTAGATTGATAATTTGTTTTCCTTAGGGACGGATTTCAAGTACAAGTAGCTTCGTATTGAAATTTTAATCTAATAATATGAAAGGTCGTTCCCTCTAGTTTAAAAAAAAACTCGGTATGAGAAGATACAACCATCATCCCAAAATCAAAACCAAACCATATTCCCTTCTTGCATAGACCATGCTTCCTTTGAAAGGGAATCATCTTGCTTATATAATTCTATCTACATATAATTGACATTTAGATTCATGAATGAAGACCCCTCTACTCAAACTCGCTACAGGAGAGGTTTTAATGTCAACATTGGAGATTGGCAATGTCTGGTTTACCAATATTCCACCATGAAATTTGAATCTCCCCAAACATGGAGGGAATACAGACCTTTTTCCAGAGAAAATTTTAATAATATCCACATGCAAAAGATTTCAGCTTTGGCATTTGTACCTAGACCATCATTAGCTTTCAGGAAATAAAAATTATTCAGAGAAAGGAAAAGGATTGCAACATTACCACATAAAGCTAGAGTCCCTTGACATGCCCCATCAAAGAATCCCCATGGATCTTGTTCATTAATATTTGGTTCTTTTAACTTGTGTACTACTCCTTAACCCTTTATCTTGTGTGCCTTTTTGTATACTACAGTAATCTTGGACACTGTAATTGAATAAGTTCAATCATTGGCGTAAAAAATTGCTTTGTTTCTAACTAGTTAGAGACTCCATATAACAAAACAAAGTATCGGTATCCTTCATCTAGGATTCACAACAATCCAATATAGTGTCCTTTTACCAACTACCTACATAGTGAACATATCTCAAAACATCACACCAAACTAGTTTCACATATGACCATGAGACTAGAAGATTATAAATTGATTCTTATTGGTATTTACACAAAGAGCATATGTTTGGCGCTTCCATGACATCTAACAATATATCAACTTTATATATATAAAATAACAAATACATAAATCTATTAAACAATACTCTAAACCTAGGACCGAAGGAGTGGCGTAATGGTACTTATGGTGGTGGGCCATAAGTATTGGGATCCATTCCAAAGAGCCTAGGATACCCTTGCTTATCAATGCTAGAATAATAGAGAGCCAACTAAAATTGAAAAAAAAAACAATACACTAAACCTACATGTCTATATTTAGAAAACACACAACTCTCAAGTTATTACATTGTTTTGTTATCGTGCATTTGTTGAAAAAAGTTCTAATGTGGATGGTTGTGTTTTTAAAGTTTATTCCCTTAATATAAAAAGGAGTTACATCATGATATACTTCATTTTCTAGTATAAGAAATAATGTTTATGTATAATATTGTTATGGTAAAATGAGTAGTGATTAATGAAATATATCGGGTCTTTTATTAAAATATATAAATTAAAAAAAAAATAACAAATTTTATGTGTATTAAAAATAAAATAAAAAAGTTTTAAAATAGTATTTATATAATTTAGCAGAAACTATTTTCCTTGAATCTTTATAATTACCAGATCTAAAGAGGTTTTTGTAACTAGCAAACTCAAAAAAAATACCAAGACAACTTGCTTGCATGGGAGACTAAATTAGTGATCATTTTCGACATTTAAATTTTAAGAATGATGAAAATTAGGCTAAGAACCTTGTTGATTTTCCTTTGCATTCTTCTTATTGAACCATTTCCCTTTTGGTTCATTCTCTTTCTCAACTATAAATACCATTAGGACCTAGTGGACCTTGATAAGATAATCATATTTAGCTTCCATGAATTCCAATTTACATATTACATTCGAGTCCTATTGCGTATCCCTTTTCTCTATAGCCTGAGAAATTAAGGATTTCACAAGTTAGTATATCTCAATCATTTTAGGTAATGTTGTGTATCCTTGGTCCTATAGAATACAATGTTAGGAATCCACTAAAAATCCTCCATATGCACCTTGACAATAGGGGTCATCCCCCTTCTAGTTATGGATTTCTTCTCCAGATTATTCATCTCTTCTGTATTTGCATTAGAGTGCTTGAGGAAGTAACTATTCACTATAACCATGGCTTCTTGTTGGGATTGCATAAGTTTTTATACTCCTACTTGAATATGATGTTGATGTAATTTTTTGGTTCACCTCTCTTCGAAAATTTGAAGCCACCCTTTGCTCATAGGTGACTCACCTTGTTGACCAATATCTTATCACATTCATTCATAAAGAGGGGATTTTAAGTCATGAAATATAAGGTCAATATATTGTAGATATCGGGGGCTACATAAGTAGGGTATGGGGGGGTTATAGATATTAGGAGGGTGTAAAAATGGGTATCTAGTAAAAATGGGGAATATCTCATAAAAATAAAGTTTTTAAACTAGAACTATGTACTTGGAGGCGGCCTCAACAGGGAAAATTATTAGGTATATATCAATATCTAGTGAAATTAGGGGTATTCTTTAATATCCCATGAATGAAGGTGATATGGCATAGCTTCGTTGAGTGAATACCCCATTCCTTTTCTTCTTCCTAGAGCAAGGGTTTCCCTTTCCTACCTTTAGGTTGGGGGATTCATNTTTCATATGTGACCCACAAAACAAACTACAGAGGACCCTTAGTAGCAAAAACCAATGCATCTAAATCATTTCTACTTTAAAAATCCCCCCCCCCCCCAATTGAGAACCCAGATGAAGTGCAAAGAAAATATTGGTCTCTGAGAATAAAAATAAAGCTCTCATGGAGACGTTGTAGGTTGGTGACTAAATAACACTAGAACAAGAAAAAAAATTGTATTAATAAATCAACAAATCTCCATTCTTTGTTGATGATCTAGTGCACAAACCTTCATCATCCCATATCTCGAAGGACTAATTATCATCATGTTATTTGCATGAATGAACTATAAATACATTAAGACAAACACATTACAAGGAGTAATGGAGTTATAAAAAACCTATGTGGTCCAAAGGACTTCCATGATTTCTCATTGATCCAACTAAATGGAAACCTAACGATTTAAAGATGTATATATGCAAGGGGAACATGCTAGGTGCCACTTCTAAACCACCATGTTTCATCCTTATTGACTGATGTTACCTCAAGGACTCACTTCCCTATCACCCCATGCATGTGGGAAAGATCTAAATTGTGTGGTATGAGGCAATCTTGTTTGAGCTTGGAGGGATATAGGATGTCCCAAGGTGAATTCAAATCCCTTAACACCATGATCAAACCTACATTGGCTATCCTATCCACTAAGCCATTGGATTTTAGCCTAACATAGGAGAGAATAAGGATCAAAATTATGTTAGACACACTAAGAATATTCTCCCAAGCGGTTGAAAACCTCCAATTGTTGGTGTTTTTTTCAATCCTTTCTCCATTCACCAATATTTTTAGTGCTTGGGATAAGATTAAGGAATCTTGTTCCACCATCAACTAGGAATAACCTTGTTCAACAACAATTTGAATTCCTTTCTCAATAGCTCTAATTTATATTGAGTTATTTGTATGTTTCCATACAAATATTGTAAAGACTCGAGAATCATTCCTTTGTGATCTTTGGAGACTCCTGTCACTATTTGTTCCATGGTTTCCTTTTGAGGCCTATTCGAAGTTTAGTTTAATGAAATCCTCTGAAGGGGAAAGCATGAATCTGGAGAGAAGACTTGATGGGTGTTAGGGACTTTGATAAAGATGAGTTTATTTAGGGCAATGCCCCAAATGAGAATTGCTCTGATTTAATGAGAAAGTCATTCTTTGTCTTCTTCATGTGAGTGGTGGGCACGTGGAGGGAGGAAATGGTTTATAAAAAATTATTTTTGATATCCTTCCATATTCCTTCATATGCGACCATTTAAGTTTTTACAAAGTTTCCTATTTCTTTCTTGCCATAACTCCCTAAGTAAAAAAACATAAAGAAGAGACAAAAATTATTATTTAGGACTTGATTATTGTAGGGTGCATCACTCCATTATTAGATTGTATAAGATAGATCATTTATGGACTTGTCCATTTTCCTAAATGTTTGTGCACCTTACCCCTAAATCTATTATGCAAGAATGCAATGGTTGTACAGGTGTTATGTAGTATCTTCTTCTTGTTGGAACACCATATAGTAGGAGGGTCCTATGAAGTCCCTACTTTGAATTTTATCCCTAGTTAGCACCTTATTCTACACTAGTGCTGAGACAAAGGTGGAGATCTTTCTCTATTAATTTGCATTCCAGATTTTGGTCCAAATCTTGTCCTTTTCGATGGAGTAGCGGTCTTCTTCTAGTCTACAATATTCCTTTGTATGATTAAATGCCTTCTTCTTTTTGGCCCCATATAAGAATGTCATGTTCATGTTGTGATTTAATTCTCCTATTTTGTAGTAATGTTGAGAGTGGTTCTATTTTGTAGTAATTTTGAGAGTGGTTCCAAAAGAAATAGGATTCATGTACTAAGAAGTACTAGTTTCTAGATTCTCCAATTAGATGGGTTCGACCCTATCTCTTCTTCTCAATATTGAGAAACTTTGTTCTATTTTAGCTATTGGCAGTGCTCTTGGATTCCTAAAAGAGAGGAATTCTCCTACAATCCAATTAATTATTTCCAAGTTTCATTCCAAAACAATGTTAATTCATCATTCCTTACCTCCCAGAAGTTGTTTGAATGAACTAGTCCATTCCTTCTCCAAACATTGTTCTAGATTATTGAGGTGACAACTACACCATTCATTTTGATTAAGTCTTGATTGGGAATTTTTTTTCATACTTTTTTTCCATATTTGACTCCAAATTTCAAAGGACTTGGTTTTCCAACACCACCATATTTTTCCTGCATGAACCTCATTGCTAAAGAGGTGGATGTATTTTATCCTTAGCCACCTCAATGCTTTAAGAATGAAAAAATTGTCCCATGAGATAATGGGATCATATGGTGGGGAGGATATGGACTTGGGCGACCTAGATATCCAAACCATAATGGAAGCATGCAACCAAGAGGATACCTAGATATTGAATACCATAACACCAATTGCAACTTCTCCAGGAAGCGATCCAGTGAGCCCAAGCCAAATATGAAAGGAGCAATAAGAAGAAGAACCATTCCAAAATCACACTAGGGATTCAAACCATGACTCCCAAGGAACAATCCAAACATATGTGAGATGAACAAAAAAGAGGAAGGAAAGGAAATCAACAAATCCTAGAGGACTTCGTAGAAAGACTGATTGGATCAAGTAAATTATTTCTCGCAGTGGATACTTTTTTCTCTACTACTCTGTGTAGTTAATCATGAAGCTCATTAATTCGAACATTCAAGGTCTAAATGGGAAGAGAAAACAATGAAATAATTGAAACAAACTTAATCAGGAAATACATATATTCATCATGCTTTAGGAGACCATATGTCATGGGGAATTACTTAGCAACATTGCTAGTTATTGTTGGAAAGGTTGACAAATGATTAAAATAGATGAAAAATAATCAACATGAGGATTAGATATTGTGGTATACTAAACTAATAAGTCTATATAATTCATTCTCAATGTCCAAAACAATATCTGCGAAATTTAATTTTAGATCACAGGGACAACAAACATAAGAGATATTACCAAAGTTTATGGTTTCTTTATCACTGAATACAAAATTAAGTTTCTACAGTCACTGCAAGGGATTGTAAATATTTAAAAAAAACCAATCATGGATTATTAGAGGTGACTTTATTATGGTGATTTCCCTTTTGGAAAAAAAGGGAGCATACAAGAATTGGAAGCATCATGTGAAGCCTCCAAACAATACCATTTTCAATCTTAAATTGGTGGGCATTGAACCCAAGAATGGAACATATACCTGAAATAATAGAAGAGGGGGATCCTAGTTGGTAGTCACGCATCTAGATTGTTTAGTGATCCTTGAAAACCTAGTGACTCAAGGATTCATAATTAAAGCCTCAATCCTTCCTTTTGCTAGTTCAAATCATTGACCATTATGTATATCCATAGAACTAGATGATTGACCAAGAACTAGACTATTCAAGTTTGAAAAATTATGGTTAGAACATCTATAATTTCAAGATAACATTAAGGCATATGGTAGAATGAAGCAACTATTAAAAGGGGCCCAAATGTATTAATTCTAGCAAGCATTGAAGAACCTAAAAAGAAAAATTAAAAAATAGGAACAAGGAAGTGCCAATTGGAAAAATATTTGGGGCCAAACATAAAATGTAGGAAAAAATGGGAAATCTCCAGCAACAAATCATTCTTGAAGGATACAAAGAGTAAACCTCAAATGAGGAATGGGGCCTACAAACTTAACTAAATGAAAGGATTCGACAACAATAAATATTATGGAAGCAAAATTCAAGGATTGGATAGTTAAAAGGAGAGAAGAATACATAATTTTTTCATAAATCAATGATACAACACAGAAATCAAAACCACATTACTTCCCTAGAAGATGAATAGGGAAACACCATTACCAAACATGAAGAAATGGAAAGGGAGATGATTAGGTTTTTTATAAAATAAAAGAATATATTTGAATTGCATGACAATAGGGAGGAATCCATCAACAAAATCATTAGGACTATTCAATGCCTAATCACCAATGAACATAATGAAATCCTTCTCATAAGAATAATGCATGAGGAAGTCGAGGAGGCAAGGATGGGAATGGCTCTAGGTAAATTTCCAAGGCCAAAATGGTTTTACCACAAACGTTTTTCAATTATATTGGTTAATCATTAAACAAGAGATGTGGGAAGTGGTGTAATAATCAAGAAGAAAATTGGAAGTGTCGCATGGTTTAAGATTCACCTTCTTGACTATCGTACCTAAAAAATAAGAATCCAATATTCCCATTAAATTTTGCCCCATATCTCTATGCAATGCCACCTATAATATCATTACTAAAGTAATTCCCAACAAGTTGAAACCACTTCTACCAATGCTAATTTTAGAGGAAGAATCAAGCTATGTGGAAGGGATATAGATATTAGATGGAATAATTATTTCCCATGAAATTATTTATTCTCTTAAAATCACTAAAAAGGAAGGAATGTTCATAAAATTGGATATGTTCAAGGACTTCAACAAGCTAGTCGGTGATATATATACTAGATGTTAGTTTCCTTTGGGTTCTCATCCCAGTGGGAAAGTTGGATAATGTCTCACTTCCTTGGCTTTCTTCTCGATCTTAATCAATGGATCACCATTAAAAAACTATGTTCCTTCATGAGGCATCAAGCATGGTTACACCCTCTCACCCTTTCTTATCATTCCAATGGATGAAGCTCTAGGTAGCTCACTGAAAGTAGTTGTGGAAGAAGGTAAAATAAAAGAATCATGGTTACAAGGGGATGACTTGGTTTCTTCTCATCTTCAATTCATTGACAATACCATGCTTATGGGAACAACAACTATAAGGAGGGAAAATTTATCAAACAAGTTCTGAATGATTTCATGGAAGCCTCTGGCACATCAATAAATCATGGTAAGTCTCAAATTTTCCTTTTTAATACTCCTTTGTCTATCTAGTTTAACATTGCTAGTCTAATGGGGTACCAAAGGATCTTCCTTCCATCCAAACGACTTGAATCTCTTCTAATTGCAAGTGCCCATCACAATTTGTCTTGAGAGAATATCATTTCCCAATGGAGAAGAATCTTTTAATTTTGACCTTTAGATCCTTGAACTTGGAAAGGCACTTAGTAATGTTGAAGTCTATTTAAATGATATGCCTATCTACCTCTTTTCAATTTTAGTAGATTTGAAAAACATCATAAAAGTGGTTAGAAATTTACAATGAGATTTCTTATGGGAGGGACTCAAACCAATAGGAAATTGGCCTTGATAGCATTGTCTAATGTTTTCCACCCAAAAACCAATGCAAGCCTTAGCATCAAGGATACTAAGATGAAAAACAAATCCTCCAAATCCAAAACATGGTGGTGATGGCTCCAAAACAAATCGACCTTATGGAGAAAGGTTTGCAATAGAAAATAGGATTTAGACACGGATAATTAGGAGGTCATCAAGCTCAATGAAGACTGTACGAGCTCCCTTATCTAGAATACAACATGGAAAATAAAATAAAAAACTCATTCAAAAATACAATTTCTGGGAAGTTTGGGATGGCATGTCTACCCTTTTTTGGTAAGATGTTTGAAAATAGAGTATGAACTTGATAGATCATTTGGATAGACAAGAGATAAAGGGCATATTTCATTTTCAAAATAAGACACATTTCTACCAGTATTGGAATGTCAATAGTCACTATGGGAATTGGAGAACTTGGGCATCAAAGTAAAATTTCCATATTCCCTCGGGCCAATCTAAAAGGGAGAAAATATGGAATGAGTTGCACTCAAGGAAGATTCACATGTGCAATGATCCAAATAAACTAAGATGGGGATACTTGGGAGGGGGGTACTTTTACTTCAAGGAAGCATACTCTATTCTCACAAACACTCCCAATCATAATGGGGAGGAAATTGAGGACATATGAAAGAAAAATATTGTGCCCAAGGTGTCAACTTTTTTATGGTTGGTCGCAAGAAAAAAATCATTCAGATGGGACCAAATCACCCATCGTGGATAAGGACCCTCTTGATGTTTTTTGTACATAGATGAAGTTGAAACACTAAAACATCTCCTAAAAGCAGTGTCCTTTCATGTCCTCCCTATGGGAGCCAAGGGTGTTTCTCTCTTTCATAAATCAGACAGAAGATAAGATAGTATTAAGGAGACTATTTCTTCATGGAAGAAAGCATATTACAATAATTCCACCTCAACAAAATATGGAATTGTTCCATGGTTTCCTTTCATGGGAAACCTGGAAGGATGAGCCATATCCTAAGTCAAGGATAATATTATCATCCCCTCTCAAGTAAAATGAAAATCTAACAAAGTGGCAGAAAAACTGGCAAATGACGGAGTGAATCAGGCTCAAGGGGACCTTAACCTTGTGTGGAAAGAGAAAACCACTCCTCATCTAATCTTGGATTACTCAACACCAGCAATGAAGGATATTTGTCCCCCCAAATCGGATGACCACGAAGGGTCACGTGGCTCCCATGAAGCCTAGCTAACACAATCGTGCAGATGATACACCTTGCATGCTTTCATGGTTAAGTGGTGTAGGGAGGGATGACACAGGGAACGTAGGTATGTTCCCTGCATCACCTAATGAATTAGATAATGCACAAGTAGAAGTCGTTTGCAAGGAAACCTTAGCTGGCAAAGCTAGACTAGTTGGATGAATGATACGGATAGTAGGAGAATGGTGGATCCCGTCTTATGTTGATTATGGTTGCGTACAATTTGAATGGATGGAAAACGATGAGGGAAGATGGTAAGTTTAATGGAAACCCTACTGTATTTATTTCTATTGTTCTTGGGAAGAATCTCATTGGTCATTTAACACTGGGGTGAATAAAATTTATTCTTGGCTTGAGTCTTAGAGGCTCGGATTCTTGGTTTGAGTCTTAGAGGCTCATAGTCTGAGGGTGAATTCACAATGACCTTGCTCTTTTGCAAAGAGATATAATGATACAGCTTTCGGATGGAAAACAAAATGAGTAGTCAAATAACAAAATAATAAACCCTCAAATTTATAACTAGGCGAACAATCATCTCAATCTTGTGCTTAAAAGTCAATCTTACATCTTACATATGTATTTCTAGAGCCTTTGAAAATCTTGCTCTTCTTGAAAGTAGCGTGTTGTCTCAAGTCAGAGGTATTTAAGATTTGAAAACAACAGCAATTTAATGTAATTAATTACAGTGCAAGGTCTGCAAGATTCATATTCTAATTTCTAATATTAGCAGTGTACAGTTTTCTCATCCAACGTTTCTGACCTTGCTCTTTTGCAAAGAGATATAATGATACAGCTTTCGGATGGAAAACAAAATGAGTAGTCAAATAACAAAATAATAAACCCTCAAAT
>LPNX010078319.1:893385-1012129 GCA_001517045.1 Pseudotsuga menziesii | reverse complement strand
TTATAACTAGGCGAACAATCATCTCAATCTTGTGCTTAAAAGTCAATCTTACATCTTACATATGTATTTCTAGAGCCTTTGAAAATCTTGCTCTTCTTGAAAGTAGCATGTTGTCTCAAGGAAGTCAGAGGTATTTAAGATTTGAAAACAACAGCAATTTAATGTAATTAATTACAGTGCAAGGTCTGCAAGATTCATATTCTAATTTCTAATATTAGCAGTGTACAGTTTTCTCATCCAACGTTTCTGACAGCCCTTTTTTACCACGCACGCTGTGATTAATGCCCTCCAAACTTGGCCACATTAAACCTGGATGTCTGTGCTTCTTAATGGTTCGAGTTTGGTAAAATCAAGGTGAAATAATTGTGGTTTTATTGCATAATCCACTTCAGAAATCAAGGTAGAGCATTGTCGATTTGTATATTTTATCATATATACAGAAACGGGATCCGGATATATGCAAGTCAATCGATTCTCCCGAGAAATACTTTGACTGGAATGGGTGCAATGACGTTAAGGCTGTACACAACAGAACCTAATGTAGCCAGCATTTGTTTCTTAGTTCTGTGATGGTTGGCTACCTTGGATTTTGTCCAAGTTGTGTTGGACTGTTATTTTGGCATTTTCTTCCCTGTTCTGATAGCTTGGGATGAATCGTTTTTGACCTAATAGTGTTTTTAACCTGTATGTTATTTAAGTTTGGTCAAAGTTGTTGTAGTAGACGCAATAAGCGCAACAAGGTTAAGATCGTTTTATTTTTGCAAATACGGTAACCCTTTTTGGTAATTTATGACATTAAGATTTATATATATCAACAATCAGATTTGTGTACACTGAGTGTTTCCTTACGTGCAGTAGTATAGAAGAAGAGTAATGGAAGGCAAACGTTTGTCGAGCTTTAGCTTCAGGGAATTGAATGTTGCAACTCCTGACAAAGCAAAATCCTTCACCGGATCAGGGCCTTTAGATTATGGCGGAAACATGATAGAGGAGATTAAACCTTATTTGTTTGAAGATTGTCCGGCCGTGGTGAGAAAAATTATGGTTGTCATAGATGCCACACGAAAGGCCCAGAGAGCTCTGCTTTGGGTTCTTACACATGCTCTGCGTAAGCATGACAGGCTTATTTTGTTGCATGTAACCCAACAGCCTCCATCAGCTTCAAATGGTAGGTGTTTACTTGTTATAGATCAGTTTAGATTTTTCTTTCATTTTAGATTTTAGATTTCTGTTAATCATGGCTTCAGGATATGAGCCCGACATATGTTTTACAAATACGGTAATCTAATTTGTTCTGATTTCAGAGACTGAATCTCCTTTCTCCAGTAAAAGTTACACAAACCCTATGGATTCTGATCTTCTGAAGTCTTTGAAAAGACTTTGCCTCCAACAACGACCAGAGGTATATTGCAAGCAGGGTTATTGTCATTTCCTTTTTTTTTCCCATATATATTTATGTTACTTCCAAGGAATTGTTAAAGGTTTAGATTTGAAAACAGGTGAAGGTAGAAGTGATGATTGTAGGAGGAAAGGAGAAAGGACCCACAATACTTCACAATGCCAAGAAGCGTTCGGTTTCTCTTCTGGTTCTAGGGCAGCCCAAGCCACCATTACTATTCAAGTAATGAACATGAAAATATTGTGTTGCCAAACGCTGCAAATGCTGTACTCTCAATCTTATTTGTCATAAGCCAATACAGTATGGTTGGTATAATATAAGACTGACCGATCATAATTGACATTGTGTGCAGACTGCGAACTCTGTGTTCAGTTCGGTCAGATGGAAAGTCGACGGGTAAATCACAGGATTCGTCGGCAGCAGTAGCTGTGGTGGAGTACTGCATTCAAAATTCAGAGTGCGTGACTGTTGCAGTGAGAAAGAAGAGCGGAAGAGTGGGAGGTTATATGATCAGCACTAAGAAACACAAGAACTTCTGGCTTCTGGCTTAATATTTTTCGGTGAAAAAAACACAATGATCTCCATAATAATAGTTATGTATGGTCAGTTTCCTTGTTCTGTGATCCGGACAGTGAATAACCTTTTTTACAATTACAAGAAGGTGGATAACCCTTTTTCATATCTTGTAAGGAGAATAAAACTAAATAAATAAGACTACAATTAAGGGAACAGTTTTACAAAGAAAAATATGTTTTCTTCATCATCGGTGCAGAATTTACAAGAAATGGAAACCTGCATCGTGCATTTTAAACCATACATCTCAATGCTATGATAGTAGTAAATCCAGATTTAGTTTTATCTTCTCCATAATTATTATCACTTAATTAATATTCTTAAGTTTATCAGTTTATAATTATAAAAATGATAACCAAATTGAAATCAATCGATAAAATAAAGATATCATAAATCATAATGAGATACCATAGATATTCACCGAGATTTCCATGATCATCGTCAATTGTAAGACCACGCTTAAGTTTTATAAATATCATGCTGTAATTTATATACAAAATTATTATAAATCAAAAACTTATATTTAACATATTAATTGAATTTATTGATCCCAACACTCTTTTAACCTGAGAAGAGCTAGTGATAACATTATGGAGATATCTGCTTTGTTAATGTATTTGGACTTTTTCGTTTCCATAAGTTTTCCGAACATCTAATCTAACATTGTGAAGATATATGCTTTGTTAATGTACCTAGATTTTAGTGTTTCCCTTATAATTTCTCAATAGGTGACTCCCCCATGGATTTAACCCATCGACGTTTTAAACTTTGAGCGGATGTTTCAAACTTTGAATTCAGTCAATATGGCTAATTAACCTCGTACATACCAGAAATATCATGAGGCTATATTCGGGTGTTGTTTGTTCTCTACTCTATGGTGGTTCAATAATACTTTTCCTCTGATGCATTGGGGATTTTGTTGGTGCCCTAATCCAAAGAACGCAAAGTTTCTCTAGAGAATTTATGCCAATAGTCAATAATGGGAAAACGATGTAAGCTTTGGTTGGTTTTAGGCCTTTCTTTGTTAACCTCTTGCAAAGGAGAGGTTATGATTTGGTGTGGTTTGGCTTCTACCAGTCTGTTTATGCATTCAAGATGAAAGTGGAGTATGTGGCTATGACCGAGTTAACAGAACTGGTTGAGGGTCTATGCAGAAACCCACCCTAAACATGATGAATTCTTAAATGGACGGTGTCTTGTATTCTATCTGTGAGGGGAACATCCATGTTTCTTTGTTAGATCATTGGTTTGATTATTTGGAGGATCAAGTTTGTGTTAAGGGTGCTCATATGGAAAAACTGACCATCATTGTTAAATTCCACTATGAAATGATGGTTGTTAGTCAATCTACGCATACCCAAAATGCAGGCCTCCAACACTCTGGATGAGGAATTTGTTCATAAGCTAGCCATTGCTACAGTTAAAATTTAAAGTTCCCTCAAAAAGTGTGAGGATAATACAGATGCCTAACATGGCAAATGCTCCCTGCTTCATGAGGCTTGCATTTCCCTCTCCATCACAACAACCAACCCTTGCACGTGAGATAAATGTCCTCCCTAGTTGCGAAAGAGTAAATGATGACCATCATGAAGGTTTGAGGGAGGTGGCGACCAATTCTCCTCATGCGATTGTGGATGGACTGAGAATGTACTCGACCCAGAATACTTTGATGGTTACCTATGAGGAAGGTACAAGTTTTCCCTCATGATCTAGTTGTTGGTATGATGAACAACATCAAGTGAATTTATGCTTTTGAAAGGACCATTTGGGAGATAAGTGGAACGGAGAGGTGGTGAGAAATCTTGGTCAGTGGCTCTAATAAATTCTTCTTGGGAGTGCCACTGGTGTTTTTTATATTCTAATGTGAGAATGGCTCGTCGGAGAAGGAGGGGAATGCACTCCTACCTATGCCACTCCTAGCATGAAATGACTGGTAAATACATCACACAATTTTCACAAGATAATCCCTAAGAATATCTAAGACGATATTTCTATGGACGAAATCGAAGCTTGGTCGAAGAGGACACTCATTTTTTATGAGGAGGTCAGGGTGAATTTTAAGCAGCGGGTAATAGACCTAAGCAACACCTACTCTCAAATTTTGTTATACCGAATAATTGTGGATGGTTTATGGGTCCATAAGTGTTTGATTGGGAAATATCTGAAAGAGCAAGGCGAATCCTACAATGTAATTCTCCTTCAACAAGATTAAACCCAGTTAGCGATCTTGGACAAAAATATGGTTCTCATAGCGTGGGGCCTCAAAATTGATATTGGGTACCACCTGCATTCAGTTCATACTCTAGGTTCTCTTGTAACTGATCACTATGAAATTCCTAATAGCCATGACTGATTTCTAAAGTTCATTTCCTAAAATTAGTATGTCTATAGTATTATCTCAGGATTTTGAGTTTTCATTTCCTAAAATTAGTATGTCTATAGTATTGTATTTGGAATTTGAGTCAAGTCGATCGGTTTTGCATGTTTATTTCCTTTCAATTTTTGTTTAAAAATTCCAAGACTAAATATTATAGTTGGGTCTCCCCTGAGGGAAACCTCATTCTATTGACTCTTTTAACTAAGCAGATTGATAATTTGTTTTCCTTAGGGAAGGATTTCAACTAGAAGCAGCTTTGTAGTGAAATTTTACTCTAATGATATGAAAGGTCGTTCCCTCTGGTTAAAAAAAAATCCCGGCATGAGAAGATACAACCATCATCCCAAAATTGAAACCAAACTACTATTCTAAATTGGCCCTAAAATCAAAATAAATTAAGTGTAAATTCTAGAAGGATTTCTCTCTCCCTACTTTCCTAGATATAGATATTTCCTTCTTGCATAACCCATGCTTCCTTTGAAACGGCGTCATCTTGTTTATTGAATTCTATGTACATATGATTGACATTTAGATTCATGAAGGAAGACCCCTCTATGCAAACTCGATGCAGGAGAGGTTGTAATGTTAACATTGAAGGTTGGCAATGCCTGCTATACTAGTCCACCATGAACTTTGAATCTCCCCAAACTTGGAGGGACTACAAAACTTTTTCTAGAGCAAATTTTAATAATATCCCCATGCAAAATATTTCAATTTTGGCATTTGTACCTAGACTGGCATTAGCTTTCATGTAATAAAAATGATTCTGAGAAAGGAAAAGGATTGCAACATCACCATATAAAGCTAGAGTCCCTTGGCATGCCCCATCGAAGAATCCCCATGGATCTTGTTCATTAATGTTTGATTCTTTTAACGTGCGTACTACCCCTTAACCCTTTATCTTGTGTCCTTTTTGTATACTACGGTAATCTTGGACACTACAATTGAATAAGCTCAATCATTGTTGTAATTAATTGCTTTGTTTCTAACTAGTTAGAGGCTCCATATAACAAAACAAGGAAAGGTTCTATGGGACAAAGTACCGGTATCCTTCATCCAGGCTCCGCAACAATCTAATATAGTTTCCTTTTACCAACTACCTACACGGTGAACATATCTTAAAACATCACACAAAACTAGTTTCACATATGAGCATGAGACTAGAAGATGATAAATTAATTCTTATTGGCATGCACACAAAGAGCATCTGTTTGGTGCTACCATGACCTCTAACAATATATCGACCTTTATATATCTAAAATAATGAATACATAAACCTATTAAACAATACACTAAACCTAAGACCGAAGGAGTGGCACAACAATACTTATGGTGGTGGGCCATAAGTCTTGGGAACCATTCGAGAGAGCCTTGATTCTCAATGCTAGAATAATAAAGAGCCAACTCAAATTGAATAAAAAACAATTCACCAAACCTACATCTCTACATTTTGAAAACAAAACTCTCAAGTTATTATTACATTGTTTTGTTATCATGCATCCGTTGAAAAAAGTTCTACATACTTTGCATACATTTAGAAAACAAAACTCTCAAGCTATTATTACAATGTTTTGTTATCATGCATCCGATTGAAAAAAGTTCTACATACTTTGCATATTTATTTTTAATCTGGAAAAATATTTGGATATTTAGACTTATAGAGTATTGATACTTTACATGTGGATGGTTTTGTTTCTAAAACTTATTTTCTTAATATAATAATGAGTTACACCATGATATAACTAATTTTCTAATTTTCTAGTATAAGAAATAGTGTTTATGTTTAAGATTGTTATTGAAAAATAAATAGTGATTAATGGAATATATCCGGTCTTTTATGTATATATATATATATATATTAAAAAAATAACGTACATTAAAAATAAAATAAAAAAGTTTAAAATAGTGCTATATAATTTAGTAGAAACTCTTTACCTTGAAACTATATAATTATAGGATTTAAAGAGGTTTTTGTAACTAGCAAACTCAAAAAACAAATACCAAGACAACTTACTTGCATGGGAGACTAAATTAGTGATCATTTTAGAAATTTAAATCAAGAATGATGAAAATTAAGCTGAGAATGTTGTTTATTTTCTTTGCATTCTTCTAATTGAACCCTTTCCCTTTTGGTCCATTCTCTTTCTCAATTATAACAGCCATTAGGCCCTAGTGGACCTTGATAAGATAATCATATTTAGCTTCCATGAATTACAATTTACATATTATGTTTGAGTCCTATCATGTATCCCTTTCATCTATAGCATGAGAAATTAAGGATTTCACAAGCTAATAAATCTCAATCATTTTAGGTAATGTTGTGTATCCTTGGTCCTGGAGAATCAAATGTTACGAATCCACTACAAATCCTCCATCTGCACCTTGACTATAGGCATCATCCCCCTTCTAGTTATGGATTTCTTCTCGAGATTATACATCTCTTCTTTATTTGCATTAAAGTGCTTAAGAAAGTAACTATTCACTATAGCCATGGCTTCTTGTTGGGATCTAGTAAGTTTTTATACTCCTACTTGAATACGATGTTGATGCATTTTTTCGTTGACCTCTCTTCGAAAATTTGAAGCTACCCTTTGCTCATAGGTGATTCACCTTGTTGACCAATGTCTTATCACATTCATTCATAAAGAAGGGATTTTATGTCGTGAAATATATGGTCAATATATTGTAGATGTTGGGGGGTATATAAATAGGGTATGGGGGGGTTATAGATATTATGGGGTGTAAAATTGGGTATCTAGTAATGGGGAACATCTCGTAAAAATAAGGTTTTCTAACTTGAACTATGTAATTGGAGGGGGGTCAACAAAGAAAATTAGTAGGTATTTATCAATATCTAGTGAAACTAGGGGTATTCTTTAATGTCCTATGAATGAAGGTGCTATGGCATAGCTTCACTGAGTGAATACCTCATTCCATTGCTTCTCCCTAGAACAAGGATTTCCCTTTTCTATCTTTAGGTTGGGGGATTCATTTTTNAACCCCCCCCCCCCCCCCAATTGAGAACCCAAGCCCCAAGCAAAGTGCAGAGAAAATATTGGTCTCCGAGAATAAAAATAGAGCTCTCATGGAGATTCTGTAGGTTGGTGACTAAATAACACTAGATCAAGAAAAAAACTGTTATTCATAAGTCAACAAACCTCCATTCTTTGTTGATGATCTAGTGCATAAACCTTCATCATCCCGTATATCGAAGGACTAATTATTATCATGTTATTTGCATGAATGAATTATAAATACAGTGAGACAATCCCATTACAAGGTGTAATGAAGCTATAAAATACCTATGTGGGCCAAAGGACTTCCATGATTTTTCATTGATCCGACTAAATTCCCACCTAACTATTTAAACATGTATCTATACAAGGGGAACATGCTAGGTGCCACCTCTAAACCTCCATGTTGCATCCTTATTGATTGATGTTACCTCAAAGGATCACTTCCCTATCACCCCATGCATGTGGGAAATATCTAAATTGTGTGGCCTGAGGAAATCTTGTTTGATCTTGGAGGGGTATAGGATGTCCCAAGGTGAATTCAAATCCCTTGACACCATGATCACACCTACATTGCCTATCCTATCAACTAAGCCATTGGATTTTAGCCTAAGATAGGAGAGAATAAGGGTCAAAATTATGTTAGACATTCTTAGAATATTCTCCCAATCAGTTGGAAACCTCCAATTGTTGGTATTTTTTCAATCCTTTCTCCATTCAACAATATTTTTAGTGCTTGGGATAAGATTAAGGAATCTTGTTCCACCATCAGCCTCGCATAACCCTGCTCAACAACAATTTGAAATCCTTTCTCAATGGCTCTAATTTCTATTGATTTATTTGTATGTATGCCTAGAAATATTGTAAAGACTCAAGAATCATTACTTTGTGATCTTTGGAGACTCCTGTCACTCTATTTGTTCCATGGTTTCCTTTTGAGGCCCAGACCAATTTTATACCTAGTTAGCATGTTTTTATATACTAGTGCCTAGACAAAGGTGGAGATATTGGTCTATTGATTTGGATTCCATAGTTTGGTTCAAATCTTGTCCTTTTCGATGGACTAGTGGTCTTCTTCTAGTCTACAATATTCCTTTGCATGATTAAGTGCCTTCTTCTTTTTGGCCCCATATAAGAATGCCATGTTCATTTTGTGATTTAATTCTCCTATTTTGTAGTAGTGTTGATATTTGTTACAAAATTAATAGAATTCATGTACTAATAAGTACTAGTTTCTAGGTTCTCCATTTAAATGGGTTCGACCCTATCTCTTCTTGTCAATATTTAGAAACTTTTGTCTAATTTAGCTATTGGAAGTGCTCTTGGATGCTTAAAAGAGAGGAATTCTCCTACAATCCATGTAATTATTTCCAAGGTTCATTCCAAAACAATGTTAATTCCTTATTCCTTACCTCCTAGAAGCAGTTTGAATGAACTAGTCCATTCCTTCTCCAAACATTGTTCCAAATTAGTGAGGTGACAAATGCACCATCCATCCTAATTAAGTCTTGATTGGGAAAGTGTTTTGCAGTGACTTGTTTTTCCATATTTGACTCCAAAGTTCAAAGGACTTGGCTTTCCAACACCACCATATTTTTTTTGCATGAACCTAATTGCTAAAGAGGTGGATGTATTTAACCCGTAGCCACCTCAATGCTTTAAGAAGGAAAACTTTGTCCCATGAGATCACAATGGGATCATGTGATGGGGAGGATATGGAATTGGGTGACCTAAATATACAAATCATAATGGAAGCATGCAACCAAGAGGATACCTAGACAAGACCATAACACCAATTGCAACTTCTCCAGGAAGCGATCCAGTGAGCCCAAGCCAAATATGAAAGGAGCAATAAGAAGAAGAACCATTGCCAAAGCACAATAGGGATTCAAACCATGACACCTAAGGAACAATCCAAACATATGCGAGATGAACAAAAAAGATCTGAAGGAAAAGAAATCAACAAATCCTAGAGGACTTGGTAGAAAGACTAATTGGATCAGGAAAATTATTTCTCGCAATCGATAAGCTTTTCTCTACCTCTCCTTGTAGTTAATCATGAAGCTCATTAATTCGAAAATTCGAGGTCTAAATGGGAAGAGAAAACAATAAAATATTTGAAACAAATTTTATCAAGAAATACCTATAGTCATCATTCTTTAGGAGACCATATGTCATGGGGAATTACTTAGCAAAATTGCTAGTTATTGTTGGAAAGGTTTCCAAACGATTAAAATAGATGAAAAAAGAATCAACATGAGGATTAGTTATTCTTTGGTATCATAAACTAATAATTCTAGATGATTCATTCAACAGTCTCTGTGCAATAAACACAAGAGATATGTCATGGGGAATTACTTAGCAACATTGATAATTATTGTTGGAAAGGTTGACAAACGATTAAAATAGATGAAAAAGAATCAACATGAGGATCATTTATTCTATGGTATCCTAAACTAATAAGTCTATATGATTCATTCTCAATGTCCAAAACAAACTCTGCAAAATTTAATTTCAAACCATAGGCACAACAAACACAGGAGATATTACCAAAGTTTATGATTTCTTTATCACTGAATACAAAATTAAGTTTCTTCAAACATTGCAAGGGATTGTAAATATTTCCAAAAACTAGTCATGGATTATTAGAGGTGACTTTATTATGGTGATTTCCCTTTTGGAGAAAAAAAGGAGCATAAGAAAATGGGACGCATCATGTGAAGCCTTGAACAATACCATTTGCAATCTTAAATTGGTGGGCATTGAAATACTTTGAGTGGAATGGTGCAATGACATTAAGGCTGTACACAACAGAAAATACGATGAGCACAAATAAAGCTTTATGAATTCACAATACATTTATTAATGTTTGAGTTGAAATTTATTTATTGTTACAATTTTAATTTCAAACAATACATTATTCTTGTTACTCCACATTTCTTACAGCGTCTTAAAAGAGTTATTCATGGTTCCATGTGCAATTACCATATTTAATATTTTTTCTTTCAATTATATATTATATAGGATCTTGAAATATAGTTTTGTCAGAAGATAATTATATATTATAGATGTTGTTGAAGTATAGTTTGGTCAAGTTGGCATACATTACCCTCCATTACTTCCGAATGGAATCATAGGTACTTTTGATGGGGCTGAGCAGGGAGGTATTTGTGGTGGAGGGGGGACTCTGACAGTGGCAAACAATCATTGCTTCCATTTCTGGCTGGGATTGGGATTTGGAACAAATACTAAGGCTGAACTGGTGGCACTTTGGGCATTACTCAGATTGGCGAGAGAACAGAAAATTGATACAATAAGCATTCTGGGAGATTCGAAGGCTATCATTGGTTGGGCCAGAAAGGAACATCCCATCCGAGTCAACAAACTATTTGGATGGATGAACAGGACTGCTGAGATCATTGATACCTTTCAGCACATAAATTTTCAGCATCATTATAGGGAGCATAACTCTACAGCTGATAGGCTATCCAAAAGAGCCTTAAGGGTCAATGAAGGTTACATTTATATAGAAGAATTTTTGGAGGGTAGGAGATGCAACTGTAGAAGTACTAGATTCTATTAGAATGGAAAATAGGAAAGTTCCATAATACTAGTATTGGAAAGCAGGCTGTATTTAGATACATTAGATCTACTTTTTTGATTACATATATCAGATCAGAAAGGCATATTGTGGTGAATGTTTTGATAACTGTATATGAAGAATCCTTGGATAGCGAGGGAGATAGTTTAAAGATGATAAGAGGATCATGGATGTATTTGAAACTTTTGTATGGATAAGTCTCCTTTGATTTCTAATAGAAATAGCAAGGGATTGTTTTTTCCCTTTACGTGGAAACAAAAAATAGTTTGGCCAACACATAAAGATTTATTAGGTATAATAGGTTACACTTCAATTACTATATGTATTAGTTTTGATGTTTTTTTATTTTTTATTTTTTTAAATAAGAAAAAATTATTAAATTAAAATTTTATATGAAAATGTAAACAAATTTAAAAAGTTGTTGAATTAAAATTTTATATTAAAATTAAACAATTTTGATATGTATAATTTTTTATAAAACTTAAAGTGAAAGGTATGAAAAATACAAAACCGTCACGCAAATTTCATTTGAGAGGCAAAATAGATTTGAAATTCCAAACTTGCCTCCATGTTTTAGCAACAATCATATTAATTTGATTAATATATTTGGAATACGACAATAATTATATATTTGGATTGTTAATAGTTAATCTAATATTGTTACTATTATAGTTGAAGTTAAGCTAATAGTTATAAAATTATTGGAGTTAAAACTAACAGTTATATCTAATAATCCAATAATTGTATCATCATGATTGGAGTTTTAATTTCCAAGTAGAAGTTGAAGTTTAATTTTTCCAACTATCACTAATTGTACTTAATACATATTAACTAAGTTATTTTTTATTTTTTTGAAATTGTTAATTATGAATTTTGAATGATGCCCATAAAATCAATTTAGATAGTACACTTGTCTTATTCTTGTCCATAGATGAAAAAACATAGATGGTAGTGGACCCCAAAATATTAAGATATAAACACCTCTCAACTTAGTTAGATGTCCAATTTGATGGGGGAGTTTATTAGGAGTTCGAAGTTAATGTCCTTAAGTAATTAGAGTTGAAGTTAAGCTAATCGTTGTAGAATCATTGGAGTTAAACTAATAGTTGTATCTAATAGTTAAGTAATAGTTATCCAATGTAACCATGATTAGAGTTGAAGTTAAGCTAATAGCTGTAGAATCATTGGAGTTAAGTTAATACTTGTATCTAATAGTTAATTTAAAAGTTAATATATCATTAATTGCAATTCAAGTAAAACCCATGTTTGGACTTGAAGTTAAGCTTATAGTTGAATCACCAATGGAGTTAAGGTCATAGTTGTATCTAACCAGCATAGATCCAGATCAAATCTTTGGAGGTGCAAATTTCTTGTTAAGTATTGCACTCGACTATCAGCTTTGGTGTGTTTCAGACCAAAAGACACATCTTTTTATTTAAGGTAGACATATAATATTTTTATTCTTAATATTTAATACTATTTATAGCAGACATATAATATTTTTTATTATTTTGTATTTTGTTAGGAAAAAACATTACAACATCTCCCCCATACATTGTTTTAAAACCATGTGCAAGGCACTCCTAAACCATGGGTCGTTTAGGAGGCTTTGCACATGGTCTTAAAACCATTTGGAACTACCTCCTAAACCATGTACAATAAAACCATCGTTGTTTAGGAGGCATTGCACATGGTTTTAAAACCATTTGCAAGGCCCTCCTAAACTATGTACAATAAAACCATGGGTTGTTTAGGAGGCCTTGCACATGGTTTTAAAACCATGTGCACTACCAACACTTTTTTTGCATATAATTCAAATTTTTATTTTTTATTATTTTGTTAAGTAGGAACATTACAACACACATTTTTTGTGGTGGATAATTAAATTTTTTATTTGTTATTAGGAACTCCTCGAACTCTTCCTCCACCTCTTCCTCCACCGAAGTTCCTAATAAAAAATAAGTAGGAACTCAGTGAGGTGAAGGAGGAGGCGAAGGAAGAGTTGTATTAAATGATGATTGGTTAACTCGGTGAGGTGAAGAAGGATATGGATGATATGGTTCTTGGTTAAATTGGTGAGGCGATGGAGGAGGATTTGGACGAGATGGTGTTTTTTCAACTAGGTGAGGTGAAGGAGGAGGTGGAGGAGGAAAAGGAGGAGGTGGAGAAGGAGGACGGCCATCCTCACTAGATGGAGTAGATGGAGTAGATGAAGTCTCATTGTCATGGCCATCCATCAACGTTGTTATAAGGATAGTATTTATGATTATATGATACATAAGAAGCATCATATTTCTATGAAGGTCCCTCCACATATCCACAATCTCAGGGTCTCGCATGATATTCTAAACTAGTTTAGGGTGGACTCCATACCCATCCTAAAATGCAAACAATTGGTCCATCAAATGTTGCATGTCTCTAGCAACAGGACTGTGTCACATGTTTGGTCTTGACAACTCAAGAAACTAACTTATCGACCCGACCTCATCCATCTCAACGTCAGTAAGTTCGAGAGACAAGTCCCCAAAAAATGTACCAATATATGCAAAATATATAATACACAACAATAATTAAGTAATTTTAAAAAACAATTTAAAGAAAGTGTTAGAATTAATTTTATTTGCATTAAGTAAGAAAATAAAATAAAACTATATTAATTTAAACATAACAATAATATTACCTCGAGCATCTAGTGGCTCATCTAGGGTGAAGAAGATGTTTGAACATCATCGCCAATCTAACCTTGCATAAGAACATGACATCATGTCTAAATTATGCTCATCCTCACTGACTAGTAGGTCCACTATCTCAGATGTGATCATGGTAGGGAACACTGGCTTACCCATATTGGATAGTCTCTGGCCCCACACATGAATTCGTGCCTCAGTCATCAGCCTAGAAGGGAAACGTTCAAATGAAGGCCTTGTGACTAGAAACCTCTCAAAAAATAAACAAAACAACTATGAAGCAAAAGGGAAGTTATCCCTTCCCTCAAACTGTGCATGACACCTATCAAAAGAAAAATAGAATTTTCACAAAAGAATGGTAGATCGTCGAATGGATATCGACCTTTTCACTAAAGAATCAACATAATATAATAGAGGGAAACTATTGTGTTGCACATTAGTGGTGTAGTGTGCAATGGTCATCACCAACAATGAGAAGCACCTAACCTCCTCTCTACCTAAAGAAGAGATGCATAATTGTCCACTAAAAACCTAAAAAATCATTGGATCAATGACATCGTCACTAATATATCTTAGAGAGTAGACAAGACGACTTTCCAACACTTTTATATCTATCGGTACATTAGAGAAGTGGAGAAAATCATCCATGCTCCTATATATCCCCATGATAATGGCATATACCCTCCTTAGTGGGTTGGAACCATTGATCGTTATGGAAGCAAAAGTCAAGGATTAGATAGTTAAAAGGAGATCGGAATACATAGTTTTTTCATAAATCAATGATACAAGACAAAAATCAAAACTACATTACTTCCCTAGAAGATGAATAGGGAAACATTGTTACCAGGCATGAAGAAATGGAAAGGGAGTTGATTAGTTTTTTTTATAAAATAAAAGAATATATTTGAATCACATGATAATAGGGAGGAATCCATCAACAAAATCATTAGGAATATTCCATTCCTAATCACCAATGAACATAATGAAATCCTTCTCATAAGATTAATGCATGAGGAAGTCGAGGAGGCAATGATGGGAATGGCTCTAGGTAAATATCCAAGGCCAAAATGGTTTTAACACCAACTTTTTTCAATTATATTGGTTAAGCATTAAACAAGAGGTGTGGGAAGTGGTGTACTAATCAAGAACAAGATTGAAGTGTTGCATGTTTTAAGCTCCATCTTCTTGACTATCATTCCTAAAGAATAAGAATCCAATATTACCAGTGAATTCCGCCCCATCTCTCTATGCAATTCCACCTATAATATCATTACCAAGGTCATTCCCAACAAGTTGAAACCACTTCTACCAATGCTCATTTCAGAGGAACAATCAAGCTATTTGGAAGGGAGATAGATCCTAGATGGAATAATTCTTTCGCATGAAATTATTCATTCTCTTAAAATCACTAAAAAGGAAGGAATGCTCGTAAAATTGGATATGTTGAAGGGCCTTCAACAAGCTTAGCGAATGATATATATACCATATGCTAGTTTCCTTTGGGTTCTCATCCCAGTAGGAAAATTGGATAATGTCTCACTTCCTTGTCTTTCTTATCGATCTTAATCAATGGGTCGTCATTAAAAAACTATGTTCCTTCATGAAGCATCAAGCATGGTGACACCCTCTCACACTTTATTATCATTCTAATGGATGAAGGTCTAGGTAACTCATTGAAAGTAGTTGTGGACGAAGGTAAAATAAAAGAATCGTGGTTACAAGGGGATGTCTTGGTTTGTTCTCATCTTCAACTCATTGACAATACCATACTTATGGGGACAACAACTATAAGGAGGGAAAAGGTTATCAAACATGTTGTGAATGATTTCATGGAAGCCTCTGCACATCAATAAATCATGGTAAGTCTCAAATTTTCCCTTTTAATACTCCTTTGTCTATCTAGTTTAACATTGCTGGTCTAATGGGGTACCAAAGGATCTTCCTTCCATCCAAATGACTTGAATCTCTTCTAATTACAAGTGCCCGTCACAATTTGTCCTAAGAGAATCTCCTTTCCCAATGGAGAATAATCTTTTCATTTTGACCTTTAGATCCTTGAACTTGGCAAGGCACTTAGTAATGTTGAATTCTATTTAAATGATATGCCTATCTACCTATTTTCAATTTTAGTAGATTTGAAAAACATAATAAAAGTGGTTAGAAATTTACAAGGAGATTTCTTATGGGAGGGACTCAAACCAATAGGAAATTGGCCTTGATAGCATTGTCTAATGTTTCCCACCCAAAAAAAAATGCAAGCCTTCGCATCAAGGATACAAAGATGAAAAACAAGGCCTCCAAAGCCAAAACATGGTGGTGATGGCTCCAAAATAAATTGACCTTATGGAGAAAGGTTTGGAAAAGAAAATAGGCTTTAGACACGGATAATTAGGATGTGATCAAGCTCAAAGAAGACTGTACTAGCTCCCTTATCTAGTATACAACGTGGAAAAATAAAAATAAAAAACACATTCAAAAATACAATTTCTGGGAAGATTGTGATGGCATGTGTACCCTTTTTTTGGGAAGATGTCTAGCAATAGAGTATGAAATTGATAGATCATTTGGATAGACAAGAGATAAAGGGAATATTTCATTTTCAAAATAAGAAGCATTTCTACCAGTATTGGAATGTGAGCAGTCACTATGGTAATTGGATAATCTAGGCATTAAAGTAAAATTTCCATATTCCCTCAGGCCAATCTAAAAGGGAGAAAATATGGAATGAGTTGCACTCAAGGAAGATTCAAATGTGTAATGATACAAATAAACTAACATGAGGATACATGGGAGGGGGGTACTTTTACTTCAAGGAAGCCTACTATATTCTATCAAACACTCCCAATCATGATGGGGAGGGAATTGAGGACAAATATAAAAGCAAAATCTTGGGACCAAGGTGTCAACTTTCTTATGGTTGGTCGCAAGAGGAAAATCATTAACTTGGGAACAAATCACCCGTCATGGATTTGAAGGACCCTCTCGATGTTTTTTGTACATAGATGAAGTTGAGACACTAGAGAATCTCCTAAATGAGTGTCATTTCCTGTCCTCCCTATGGGATCAAAGGGTGTTTATCTCTTTCATAAATTAGACAGAAGATAATTTAGTATTAAGGAGACTATTTCTTCATGGAAGAAAGCATATTACAATAATTCCATCCTCAACAAAAAATGGAATTGTTCCATGGTTTCCTTTATTGGGAAACTTAAAAGGAATGAAATCATGACATTTTCAAGGATGAATCCTAGAGAAAAGACCAAGTTTAGAAAAGAATCCAATTAGATATAAGAGAAACAATTCAATCTACTCCTAGGGAGGGGTGGACTGGAAAATTTCTACCATTGGGAAAAACATTATGCATGCATGGGGTATAGACTCCCTAAAACATACCCTAAATTTTGTTAAGACGAATCCTAAAGTTTATGTCCCTCTTAATTGGTCCCATCCTACAAAAGGATTCCTCAAGCTAAACTATGATGGAATGTTCAAGGGAAATATGGTCCCAATAGGGTTTGTAGGAGTTTTTAGGAATAACCAATGTAGTATAGTAAGCGTTTATGATGGGTCTCTAGCAAACGAGAGTAACAATGCATCTGAGTTCCATTCTTTATATTATGGCCTATATATTCCAATAAGGGAGAATTTACCAAAATTTATAATTGAGGGAGACTTTCAACTTATTATAAATATGTTCTGAAAGCTTCAAAGTGGCACTCTCATTAGCAGAATATCTAATAAAATTGGAGGATTGAAGTGAAAATTGAATGGATGAGCCATATCCTGAGCCAAGCTAATGTTTTCATCCCCTCTCAAGTAAAATGAAAAGCTAACAAAGTGGCAGAAAAACTGAAAAATGAAGGAGTGAATCAGGCTCAAAGGGACCTTAACCTTGCATGGAAAGAGATAACCACTCCTCATCTAATCTTGGATTACTCAACTCCAGCCATGAAAGATATCCCCCCCCCCCCCGGGCCACAATCGGATGACAATGAAGGGTCAGGAAGCTCCTGTGAATCCTAGCCAACACAGTCGTGCATATGATACACCTTGCATGCTTTCATAGATAAGTGTTGTAGGGAGGGATGACACAGGGCACATGGGTATGTTCCTTGCATCACCCAATTAATTAGATAATGCACAAGTATAGTCGTTTGCAAGGAAACGTTAGTTGGAAAATTTAGACAAGTTGGATGAATGATATGGATAGTAGGAGAATGGTGGATGCCCTGTTTATGTTTATGATGGTTGCGTACAATTTGAAAGGATGGAAAATGATGAGGGAAGATTCTAAGTTTAATGGAAACCCTACTGTATTTATTTCTATTATTCTTGGGAAGAATCCCAGAGGTCGTTTAACACTAGGGGTGAATAGAATTTATTCTTGGGTTGATTCTTAGAGGCTCATAGTCAAGTTTCGTAGGCTCAGTCACATTGTTGAAGGCACAATTTCCTAGTGTATAGGCTACATAATGGTGAGTAAGGGGTGTTCGTGGTGGGGGAAACGATGAACTAGGAGAACTCATTTGCCAAGAATCCTTAAGGAGACCAAGGCTGTGTTGGAGGTTTTCAAGTAGGTTATCTTTCCTCAAGTCCAAAGGAAAAAATTATGAGGACAAGAAATGGGCCGCATAGGAAAAGGACATGCTTGGAAACGATGAAATTTAGAGGGAGATGGGGCATTGGGTTCAACACGCTAAATTTTCTTGCACGAGGGACTCAAAGTATTTCAAATATTTACTCTTTATTGGAATATGAAGGTCTTGTTGGCCAAAGCATTAATGGATAGTCATGAGGAACACAAGGAACTCATGTTGAACCTTGATGGAACCCAAAATCAAATTTAGAAAGTGGATGCCAAGCTTCACCTTATGGCCAAGGCAATAATGGGGTTAAGAGCCAAGCTCAACGTTCTAGCAAAAAAACCTATGGACATGGTCTTTAAAGAAAAATATGACATTGACCAAAAGATGTAAGTTCAAGGAAAACCTAGATATCCTACCCACTTCGTTAATTAAAAAACTTAAAAAATTAATTTGGCAAAATTTATTATGGTAATTAGATAAAATGAAAATCTAGATACCTTACTAAGTAGATATCCTACTCACTTCGTTAACTTAAAAACTTAGAATATTGATTTAATAAAGTTTTTAAGGTTGATCTCTTGAGAAACTCTTGTTTTGCAGCTAGTGTCGTTTCTTAGTGGCAAACCAATTTGCTAAAACATTGTACATATGACTTGACAAACTCTTTTTTAGCAGCTCGCCTCGTTTGTTAGTGGCAAACCAATCTGCTAAAACATTGTGCATATGACTTTATTGTAATATAAGTTTTCCTAGTTTAAAATATATATATATATATATATATATATAATTTTAAAAAAAATGTTAAATTAAAAAATAGCATGGAATTTGAATTCACAATGGCCTTGCTCTTTTGCAAAGAGAAATAATGATACAGCTTTCGAATGGAAAACACATATTGATTTTAAATTCACCAATCATTCTACAAAAATGAGTAGTCAAATAACAAAATATAAGCCCTCGAATTTATAACCAGGCGAACAATTATATCGATCTTGTGCTTAAAAGTGAATCTTACATATGTATTTCTAGGCCTTCGAATATCTTGCTCTACTCGAAAGTAGCGGATTGTCTCAACGCTTGACCTTGTCAGGCATTGGAATTTGCTGCATTCTATTCGGCAGTCGAGGATAATCTAATTGTAAATGAACACGTTGGTAATTCATGGCAATCGCGACTAAAAAGAATTCAAAAGATTGAATGGAGCAAGGAAGTCAGAGGTATTTAAAATTTGAAAACAGCAGCAATTTAATGTAATTACAGTGCAAGGTCTGCAAGATTCATATTCTAATATTAGCAGTGTACAGTTTTCTCATCTAACGTTTCTGACAGCCCTTTTTCACCAAGCACGCTGTGATTAATGCCCTCCAAACTTGGCCACAATATGCCCTCCAAACTTGGCCACAATAAACCTGGATGTCTGTGTTTCTTAACGGAGCTGTCTAACTAGGGGGCTTTTTGACTTTTCAAGCTGATTTTATGTAGGAATTCGATGAATTTAACCTACAAAATTTGTATTTTCTGTTGTTTGTTGAACGATTTTAAGCTCAAAAATGAAATCAGGTGACACTAAAACCCCTCACTACCTACTCTTTGTAAGATTTAGCAATATTTTTTAAGGTTTTGAAAATTCCGTGAAGATTATGAAAAAAAACTGGTAAAAACTAGCCCAAAAGAGGTCAAAAAGTCCTCTCTTTAAACAACTCGCTTCTTAATGGATGGAGTTTGGTAAAATCAAGGTGAAATAATTGTGGCTTTATTGCATAATCCACTTCAGAAATCAAGGTAGATCATTATCGATTTGTATATTTTATCATATATACAGAAACGGGATCCGGAACTGTGCAAGTCAATCGACTCTCCGGAGAAATACTTTGACTGGAATGGTATAATGACGTTAAATACTTTGACTGGAATGGTGCAATGAGGTTAAGGATGTACACAACAGAACCGAATGTAGCCAGCATTTGTTTCTTGGTTCTGTGATGGTTGGCTACCTTGGATTTTGTCCAAGTTGTGTTGGACTGGTATTTTGGCATTTTCTTCCCTGTCCTGCCAGCTTTGTATGAATCGTTTTTGACTTAATAGTATTTTTAACCTGTATGTTATTTAAGTTTGGTCAAAGTTGTTGTACTAGACGCAATAAGCGCAACAACCTTAAGATGGTCTTATATTTGCAAATACAGTAACATTTTTTTAGCAATTTATGACATTAAGAGTTGTATATATCAACAATCAGAGTTGTGGACACTGAGTGTTTCCTTATGTGCAGTACTATCGAAGAAGAGTAATGGAAAGCAAACGTTTGTCGAGCTTTAGCTTCAGGGAATTGAATGTTGCAACTCCTGCCAAAGCAAAATCCATCACCGGATCGGGACCTTTAAATTACGGGGGTAACATGATAGAGGAGATTAAACCTTCTTTGTTTGAAGATTGTCCGGCCATAGTGAGTAAAGTTATGGTTGTCGTAGATGCCACACGAGAGGCCCAGAGAGCTGTGCTTTGGGTTCTTACCCATGCTCTGCGTAAGCATGACAGGCTTATTTTGTTACATGTAGCGCAACTGCCTCCATCAGTTTCAAATGGTAGGTATTTACTTGTTAGATATCAGTTTCTTCATTTTAGATTTATGTTTAATCATAGATTCAGGATATAAGCGTAAGACATGTTTTACAAATACAGTAATCTAATTTGTCCTGATTGCAGAGACTGAATCTCCTTTCTCCAGTAAACGTTACACAAACCCTATGGATTCTGATCTTCTGAAGTCTTTGAAAAGGCTTTGCCAACAGCAAAGACCGGAGGTATATTTCAACCAGGGTTATTGTCATTTCATTTTTTTCCCTATATATTATTTATGTTACTTCCAAGGATTTGTTTAAGGTTTAGATTTGAAAACAGGTGAAGGTAGAAGTGATGATTGTAGGAGGAAAGGAGAAAGGACCCACAATACTTCACAATGCCAAGAAGCGTTCGGTTTCTCTTCTGGTTCTAGGGCAGCCCAAGCCACCATTGCTGTTCAAGTAATGAACATGAAAATATTGTGTTGCCAAAGGCAGCAAATTCTGTACTCTCGATCTTATTTGTCATAAGCAAATACAGTATGGTTCATATAATATAAGACTGACGGAACATATTTTCTGATATAGTTGACATTGTGTGCAGACTGCGAACTCTGTGGTCAGATGGAAAGTCGGCGGGTAAATCACAGGATTCGTCAGCAGCACTAGCAGTGGTGGAGTACTGTATTCAAAATTCAGAGTGCATGACTATTGCAGTGAGAAAGAAGAGCGGACGAGTGGGAGGTTATATGATCAGTACCAAGAAACACAAGAACTTCTGGCTTCTGGCTTAGGATTCTCCGGTGAAAAAAACAAATGATCTCTATAATAATAGTTACGTATGGTCTGGTATCGGGACAGTCAATAACCGCTTTCCCTCTCTTGTAAGGAGAATAAAACTAAAAAAAACAAGAGTTGCGGCAAAACAGCTAGCCCCTGCCTTATGAACAATCCAGATTCAATACCAGTTTGACCCATTCCACTATCTTTCGTGTTCCATATCATTAGCTTGTTTCTATAATCAGGCAGAAAGGCATCAAACGTTCCTTTGGTTGTGGCTAGGGAGTATAGCCTTGCTGTATTTGCAAGAGCAATATTAAGATATATCTTGACAAAGTTCGCATTGGAATATCCAGCTATATCTTAACGAAGTTCCAGTTGGAATATCCGGCTACTGCTACTGATTACAGATATTTATAATATGTACCATTTGATAGCATTCGAGGTATTGTAATAAGATTGCTTAAGCGCCCTCCCTCCAATATCAAAATAAGCCCCACCCCAAAAGCAAAAGCATACTGCAAAACATAAAAGCCAATTATTTATGTATATTAAAACATTTAGCCTATAGCCATTTAGTTTTTTTTTCTCTTTCTTGAAAAGTGTTGATTGTGAAGCCTTCCCAAGAATACGACGCATGGAGAACTCCCAGGTCGTCTTAAAATGGGCCAAAATCTTGAGGAGCACAATTTCATGGCATAGTTCTATAGCAAAGAGATGGAACTACGATTCCATCGGTTTTTATAACCAGATCTAGAGAAGAAATTGTCGGAAAAGCGGGGCGCTTTGAGTGCCAGTTATCCCACGCCCTTTCAACCATCCAACAGAGATACGTGGGTTTTATCAGCCTACCAAGCATTTACTTTGGACCCAGGGAACAAGGCCATGTGGCACTATCGATTAGCACAAATGATTTGTAAATTAAATCTTTTAATATGTCGCATGGAGTACGAAGTATCGGTAATAGTGAGTCATAAATTTGATGTCATCGGAACTTTTTTTTAAAGAAGAAAAAGAGCAGTACCTTGATATTTATTAAGAAACGAAGAACCAAAATACATAATTATGATACTAAGTATCATATACATTTGTCATCAAAAAATATCAATATCCAAGGGCAAAGGAAGGGACCATAAGTCATAACCAAACTGGTGACCAGTACAAACCTCATAATCTCGGCTAGGTGAACTTTAGCACACTCCAAGGAAGTATAATACCAGACCTGAAAGCTTATCCAAGGAAACTCAAAGGGGTGAAAGTTCCCCAGACTAATACAAAATATTCTAGAGGAATCCAAACAACTCATAGATATATGTGAACCAAACTTAACTATGAGTGCTGTAAAAAAACCATCATCTATAAGAGATACATATCCTTTCAAAAGAATGGGATAGTATTGTTTCCGATGGATTCTCCATCCAAAAATTCCATATAAGTAAGTTTTCCTTGGATAAGATATCAGCACTAGTGTTGTGCTCCTTGTAAATGTGCTTGAAGTTTATGGAGAGAAAGGATGCTTTTATCTCAAATATGTTGTCACACCAGTGGTTCAAATCTACTACATCGAGATGTGCCACCGAGTTTTCCCAATTTATAATGACTTTTGAATCTCCACATACAGAGAGGGAAGGAATACCCATAGATTTTGCAAATTCCAGAAGAGCCCAAAGGGACAACAGCTCGGCCCCAGTATTTGTACTGACTCCACATCCCATCTGTACATGAAAGAAATGTGTGGCACTAATATGGAGTGAAAATCCAGCACCACCAATATTTAAAGATACAGCACCATCAAAGTAACCAGTTGGGTAAGTCACCTATGGCAGTGGTCCAATAACCCTGGCATAAACTCTTTTTTCAATTACTGGATAAGAAAGAAACAATTCCAAAATCCTAAGGCATACATAATCTACACGGGGGACATGATCCTCGAATAAAAACTTGTTGCGAGAATTCTAGATGCTCCATATATGGATTGGAACTTAAAACTAGAAACACCAATTCACTCTATGGTATGCCATTTGTATCGATAGTGCATATTGAATAGAACAATCATCCCATTAAATCAGCCTTGCCATGGTTTGGGCATGGTAAACAAAAAGTGACTAGTAGATACACCTAAACAAAAAGTGATTTCACTCTATCTTTGTTTTAAAGCTCAAGTACTTCTTAGCACCAGACATCAAAGGCAATGATTTTCATTATCTCAAGGCCAAGCCTTGGTGAAAGAAGTTTATGACCATTTTGAGGATGAGTTGCAAAGGTATTTTAACATAACAGAGAGTCAATACATTTTTTTTTCAAGAAGAAAAATTTAGTTCTTTGGTAAATTCATAGAATCAAAGGTAACCATGTGCGTTGCAAATACGTCAAAGTATCCAAAAAATGGAACTAGTTGTATATCATAGCCTAACTCGGGATAAAATAATCCATCATGGCATCACTCTGCATATCAAATTTATCTAAAATCATTTTACATCAATTATTTCAAGAAATTCAAAATATAAAATGACTATGTTGAGCATCGATGTCACATCTACAAAAAATACTATTAAGACTCATAAAAAAACCTGTAAGGTTCTTTCAAAAATCTTCTTATCTTCAAGAAACTCCTTGAGTTCCAAGTATCCCAAACCAGTGTGCAATGCCTCCTTAGATAAAGTATCAGCAATCATATTGTGTTCCCTATAAATATGTTGGAAACTCAAATTAATGAAAGATCTCTTTAACTCATCAATCCGGTTACACCACTGATCCAAATCTAGTACCTGTAGAAGAGAGATGTGATTTGTCCAACCAATGATCACCCTTGAGTCTCCAAAAATATTTAAGCTAGGAAGACCAATATAGGAAGCAAAATAGAGTAAGGCCCGAAGTGCCAATAATTTTGCATGTGTCTTTGTGCTTCTTCCACATCCAAGCTTCAATTTAAAAAGGTGGCACTTGTTGATGTATAAAATGATGCCCGTACCTCCCATATCCTAATCCGCTACTCCATCAAAAAAACTCGAAGCGTAGGTTAAGGAAGGCGCTTCCCCAATGTTCCTACAAGCCTTCCTATGGAAAACCACCAAGATATCATTATACAAACCGATAATACTTGAATAAACCCTCATGATATTAGGTCACCTCACTAGTACAAAATGAGGAATTAGCTACTACGTGACTGAAATTCTAGTCACCACAGGTTTTTCAAGTGATTTACTACTAAATATGAGCAATTTTGATTGGCCCAACTATAAACGACTAACATTAACAACTAATTTAGTCACCAATTAACATATATGACGAGATAATAAGTGACAGAGTTAGAAATGACTAACATAAATTACTAATTTAGTCATGGCATAAAAAATGACTAACTAGAAGAATATGAATTAGTCGTTTATGTTAGTCATTTTTTATTGTTACTCCAACAATGGAAAATTACAATTTTGGGAGTCTAAAAAGTCATGTAATGGATAAATGGGGGCTTCCAAAATAAAATTGTCTTCCCAAAGGTTGTAATTCATTAAATAACTGAACTTGTGACCCCTTTCACAAAACTTTCCTACACATATGTTTTCATAGAAAACAACTCTATGGTTGATGAACTAGGAAAATGGGTTGTTGATTCATAAGAAGATATGTTCGTCTGGATAGAGTCTTAGGAAGATGAGGTATTATATCCCCCTCACAAGCAAACAAACATATGCTATAGTTCTTTGCATTTTTAACAAGTTTACTATATTGACCAAACCCATCATCTCTTCATATCAATCACTCATACAATCTCATGTTCTATTTTACATTTATAATAAAGCATATGCTATAATTCTTTGAATCTTCAACTTGGTAAAAAATAATTCACACATGGTGTATATCTCTTCGGCTTAAACCTTGATTAATTTTGTAACTTTGCTTTTATTCTTCAACGTCGTAAAAATAAATTCACACGTGGTGTAGATATGTGAGTCTTAAACAATGATTATTAATTTTGTAACTTCGTTTTTATTTTAATGTAAGAAATTAAAAGCATGCAAAGTAAGTATAAAAAAACACTTATTACATTGGAATATTGTGTCTTATTATAAAGAAACATTTTGTTCTTATATCATTAAAAAAATAAATTACTTTACTAAAGTAATATAACAAAAAGGGATGAAATAAGTTGTTCCGAAGTTCTCCTTTATATATAACAATCATTAATTTGAGTAGTAAACTCTCAACCATTGTTCTGCGGGCCATCCAAAATACAAATGCGGTTGTTATTACTCCAAAATGAACTCATTTCTCCATTTCCTCGTCTTAAATCATAGAAAAAACTTTGGAAACTCACATTTTGTAGAACCCTTAAATTCCTGCACACTTCAATGGGTCATACCCACGGCTCCTTTGAAGGTCATGAGAAACCAAAAGTACTGGGAGCTCATCCACGAGTTCACCTACATAGGGTTAATGGCGGGAGACGTTTCCATATCCTTGATTGCATCGTGCCTCATTATGAAAAGTGATATTTTCGGAGGGATGCTCTACAAGGGCTATGAGGTCTTGAAAGAGGTTTCCTGGGTCATCTTGGACGAAATTCACCACCTGAAGGACAGGAGTGCAAGGTCGTGTGGGAGGAGAGCATAATTTTCCTTCCCCTAGCTATAAAAATGTTTTTTCTCTCGGTCACCATGTCAAATGCCATGGAATTAGCCAAGTGGATCTGCAAATTGCATGCCCAGGCCTGCCATGTTATCTACACTGAATTTCGGTCAACTCCGCTTCAGCATTATGTTTTTTCAGTTGGGGTTTTTGGGATGTATCTTGTGTTCAACAAGAAATAGGGGTTTAGAGATGACAATTTATTGAAGGAACAGGAGTCATTTCCTAAGAAAATACTCGGTGATGGCTTGGATTTACTGAGGGATGGGTTGCACAAGAATGACAAAAGTGGTTGAGGAGGAGGAGACAACAGTGCGAAATGCAGGCAAGGCAGCAGAGATCAAGGTTGCGACATCTACAAAATTGTGAAGGTGAGTCATTTGTCTAGTTCTCTATATTTTGTAATTGAATTCACACCAAAAGACCAAACTGGGGTTTTCTAGAATCTCGGTTATGTTAGGTTCTTTGTTATTTTAGTTAAGAACACTAGCCTTCACTTAATTTTAACCCAAAATTGCTAAACTTTAATAAGGGCCTGTGAACAACAATAAAATGTCCTCCACGACGGTTCCATTCATAGATTACATTCAATCATCAAGTTGGACAATTGCAATCGGATATAAAGTAGGGGAGATCACGACAGTAGCAAAATGGGTATTTTTCTTTTGTTTATTCCTTTGCACAGTACCGATCTATTCTTCATTGCCCAATAAAACGTTGATCGAGCTACCCTCGATTGTTCACTGTGCATTCTAAAACATCCCACCAAGGCAGATCTCCATGCAACTGCTTATTAATCAATCCTTTTCTTACATGCTATGTTTCTTACTGCGTACACTTGGAAAGGATCCCAATGTATATTAATTATGACCAACTGAGGTGACAACAGTTTGCGAACCACATAGAGATAAATTTTGGCTTGGAGAACCAGGTTGAGCTCCAATTGATTATGTATTTGACTGAGAATCAAATTTGAGAGTGACTAAGGTTGGTGAGGCCATATGTTGTAGCATCTTCCACTAGAAGCTGCAATGATGTTCATTGATAGAGAAATTGTTTTCTGCATCCCACACGAACTATCATATTTAGTTGAAGGCCAATATGTATCACCAAGATGAAATTCAACTGAGGTTATTGTCTCTGTAGCACTTCCTTTCAATTGATCCTTGAAAATTACACTGTTATATGAAGTTCTTAATTAAGAAAATGTCCAAAGCTCACAGAATTTGATTTAAGTGGAGTAACACTATTCAAACCAAAGGAAGTACTGTTGTTGAGGAAGTGTTGATTTATCTTTATTGTTGATATATGCCCAGATCCAATTATTGCACCCCATGCTATGCCCGGGAAACTAGTTTGCAACGTTTTTAAGGATAGTTCTTACATGAAGCTACTTGATATACTGCCCAAATTTTGCTCTTCACGATTATTAATGGATGTAGGATTGCTTGCATTAAGTCATGTTCATCATCTGCGGTATTCAGGTATTCCCAATTATGAAGTACACTGGCTATTACAGGGTTTCTTCTTAGATTTGATTCTCTCATAAGCAGGTTTGATGTAGGAGTGCCTAGAAATTAACAACATACATTTTATTGACCCAAATGCACCTAGAGCATACAAAGTATTCATGTCTTTAGAGCACTGATTAGTTCACAGTTGCATCAGTTGTAGCATATGAAACACTTAGGTTTTGGCAAGTTTTTGGAGCTCCCAATACCTCAAAGAGGGCTAAGAATAAAGCTGAAGGTGGGGCTTTCAGCAAGTGTCATACTTACATTCTCTGAGAAGCGTGTTTCTTGATTCATGGAATGAGGACGTTCAAATCAAGGTAGTAATTAGACATTCTGTTTTCTTTTTCACATAGCTCTTCTGCAATTAGACCTTAGGCTCCTTGATGCAGTTGTTGGATTGATATATAGTATGTTCCACTCTCTTCTTTGTAATACCATAATTTCTTCTTTATTTTGACTCATATACCATGAGCTTTGTATATATATGTTGTGAACCCTCATGGAAAAATGTTGTAACAACTTTCTGAGACAAGAAACCATATCTTCAGGTGCATCATAAAGTTTAAAATGGTTCTTTGGAGCTCCTTTTTCTTCAAATAAAGTTCTGAAAATGATACGTCATGGGTGTCAACAAGTATCTATTTCACATCTACAAAGAATCCTCCACAAATCCACTCATTGAATGATTCACATTCTACAAAGAATCCTCAATCTCCCCACTCAATCTACTTATTTGAGACTACAAAAATTACCTTATAGGAATTGGAATTGCAATAAGTTCACAATAAGAAGTAGAACATAATTTTTTTGAATCTTTTAAGGTTCGTAAACAAGATTTAAGTGCAATTTGTTAATCATTTTGGAATCTATAAAATAATTAAGTAGGAATATTATTTTTGTTGTAAATATGTTTAGAAATCTTATCCGTTGTTATCAATAGCATCTGTTTTCAAAAATTGGAAAGTTTACTTCTTGATCTAAGATAGATTTGCAAGAATCCTAAAAACTTGAAAGATGAATCCCGAAAACTATTTCCAGCAACCTGTGGATGATTTCTCATATCAAAAACCCAGGGTGGGAATTTTTCCTGATACAATTGGGTGATGGGAAAATGATCCATGGCTTATCATGTTGCAGAAATTTCTAAGAAGGTTTTGCTCAAGTTTCTTGGGGTTATTGGACCATATTAAAACCAATCTAGCTACATTCCTGCCCATGGAAGTGTTTTATACTAAATGAGATCGAGGCTTAAAAGAAATTTTATGCAGTGTAAGTATGCCATCGTCCCTTCTATTTGTTTTCATTAAAATTATTTGACGACATAGATTGTGATAGGAAGAAAAAACTTGTAACATCACTTCCTAGTGACAATCAAATATGTTTTTGAAGGAGAGTCTGAAAACCTGCAGGTTGGTTTGTCTATAATACCAACTATGAAACTACAATAATAAATTTTTATGTTTTTAGATCAACACCATGAAATGTAATTTAGATCAGAAAAAACATTTTCAATACCAGTGCCCCAAGGGCCAGAATTCTATGGTCCCTTTGTTCCAATGTTTATTTGGGGAGGTTAATTGCCCTTCTTTCCTAGGGAATCTCATTTCAAGAATTTTAATCTACTATTCTATATATTTTCAATATTTCATAGAAATATATATCTAAGTAGATGAGGTGAAAATCTCCAATAACCTCGAATATCTGATCAACAATAGAGAGAAAATTGCATTGGTTACAACATAGTTTCATGTTGGTTAAGGGTCAGTAGATCACAATCAGTGTGTTATGTTGCAACAGACACAACAATAATGGCACTTGCAAGAGATGCATTTTACCAAACATAGTGGCCTCTGCAACATTTTCTAAAATTTAATATTCGTTGATTCCACATTGGAGGAAATCAGAAATTTCACCACTACATGTTGTCTGTGTACAGGTTCCATGAGATCCATTATACTATTAATAGATCAAGAAAACAATTGGGCATAAATAGGTCAAAGGGACTGCTAGGTACATTGGAAATAATACATAGTGGGAGAATGATCTCCTATAAAAGAATATCTATCCTATGAGGTTAAAGACCTAGAATCTAAAATCTATCCTCAAGGAAACAAAAGGATACAAAACTAGGAGTCCTAGACATGAGAGGAATAGAAAGATATCTATCCTTTGGGTGTTTGTAAAAATTGTCAAAAATGTTCTAGGTGTTCTATCGAGCTACAAATGTAAACCACAATGTCATTAAGGTATGCTGTCTCAAAGTTATTTGTGAATAGTTGGAGGACGTTTGTCAAATGCATGAATGTTGAATGTGCATTATCCAAGCCAAAAGGCCTTCTAGGCCTCTCACATCTATCTCCTTTGTCTTGAATGATGCAATACACCAAATTTATCCCCTAGTAAATAAAGTGGCCAAGAATAAATCTATGTTATGCTTATTTGGTGTATTTGGCATAAATGGGGGTGCATTAGTGAAAGCCTAGTTATTTGGAATTATTGCATAAACGTACCCTATGTTATAATGTTGTACTAATGGAGAAAAGGGTTCCACTTCCATTCATTATTCCCACCCATTTGGGTTTTGAGAAGAGCTTTCATCCTCGGTGTAGCATTCATGGGAGGTAGGATTTAGATTCCATATATGGTTTATGGGGTGTTGGGTTCCACCATTCTTGTGGAAGATGAACTGTGAGGAATAGCAAATACAAAACTTGCTAGCATCCTAGCACAGTAGGTTCTAGTACCAATATCTATTGTAGTAGAAATGAGTAGAGAGGATTCATAGCTCTAATCTGGTTGGGGATGGCAGATATTGGGATAAAATGACATGTGATTGTTATAGGCCTTGGTTGGACCTAATAACATACTCGGCTTAGACTTTCCTTGCCTATTCTAGAGTGGCTAGCAAGAATTTTGAGATTGACCATCAAATTTTGTGGCTAAAAATGTTTCTCATGGCTAATTAACCATAAAATTTATAAGCCTGCCTAGAAATATTTTCCTCATTTTATACTTGTTTGATATATATGTATTATCCACTTTAAACATGTTTTGATTACTAGAAGGGTATGGGCATACCTGTTGGAAAATTATGTGTACACTACACTTGGTGGAGTTCATCCTTCATCGGTATGTAACAAAAGAACCTATAATTTATTGTTTAAACATATGCCAATTTGTGCAAAGTTACAAAAACATTTATATATGAATTTGGCTAAAATGGTATATTGATTCCTTTTGTTGTAGTTTAGTGTACTAATCATCTTGTACGCAGTATATTTTAGAGCACCTTCATTTCTATTCCATGATGTATGCATGTAAATGACATAAAAAGTTTTCTAATACACTATTTCATGTATCTTAAGCATTGTAGTCAGTTAGTTATTTGGTATTTTTATTCTCTTGTCTACTCTACTGGTATGTGGACATTGTCTTCCAATAACAGTTTATGCTGGGACCAACAATGAAGATATCTTAAATGATGAATTTTATATTGGTCTTCGACAAAAGAACATTACTGCCCATGTTTTCTTCTACTTGTATGAACTAGTAAATATTTAATTTATTCACTCCATATCTCAGGGAAAATAATTCTTTCCGTTGATGATCTGTTTCTATGCTTTGTAGGAATATTATGACTTCCTTCATGAGTTCATGTGTGCTGGCAAACAAAATTATGGAGAAAAGGTTCTTATCCAAGTTAGTTGTTAAACAATTTTTTCCTTTGTGAAGATTAGGTCACAATTGATTGTCATATCATTGTGTATGAATGTATTTACTTTGTATGGTAGCTATTTTTTAGCATCTTATTGGCACTTTGATCAAACATGATTAGGAGCTGGAAAATTCTTTCTAGTCATTGAAACCATGCAGGAAGATTATAAATGGGAAAATATTTTAATATTTTAGAATATAATAAGCGATTTTGTGCTTGCACTGTATTTGCAATAGACAAAGCAAACCTTTCCAAAGTAAAATATGCGCAATTGATTGATTAAATGACTGTTGTACAGGAATAAACATCTTATAACCGAAGGTCTGGGGTTACCAACATACTCAAGAAACTTGCAGGCAATCGACTCTAGAGTGCAGTAAAGGAAATAGGAGGATAGAAAAGACTCACCCGATACACGACGGTTGATCCTAGCTTGTCCTCTTCCACTCTGCTTCTCCTCCAAAGCCTTCAGGGATGCTTCTCTTTCACCTGTCAAGAGTCAATCTTCCAAATACAAGATGATACATATATATAAACAGGTTAGATAAATCATATACAGAGTGCTGAATTATAAGTATTCATCAAACCATGATACATGAAAGGCATTCAAGACACATATGGAAGAAGGATTCTCTTTATTAACAATAATGAATGAGTTCAGATTACAACCCAATGCCTGAGACAAGGACTCCTTTGCAACCAAAGGATTTTGAGTTCCACTGCTCCAAAGACTTCTGTATAAACTCCACCAGCATAACTTTGCTCTCCAGTATATGTGATTAACACCCTCCCCAAGGCCTTTATTTATACTTGGTGAAATAAGGCAGTTTCGAAGGTTGAGGAGGTTGAGACAGTTAAGGTGATTAAGGTTAAGGACTTAACTAATCTCAAGTAATCGCGAGTTTTTATTTTTAATGTCAAAGGAAGGTGTACGCGGGTATTAATACTGGCAACTGGCGTATGACATGTGAGTTGCTCTAAGGGTAACCCGCGTACAAATATGTATGCGAGATGCAATAACCGATACTCACGTACAACATGTGAGTTGCATATAGGAAGAGTCACGTACAGGACTTGACATATTTAAAAGTCAAAATAACCAGCTGGATGGATGCTAAATGTAGTTCATAATAAGCCCATCTATGATGTTTTGGGCAACCCTCAATCCATAAATGTCCTTTTGTGTGCCAACATGAGGGATGTCGGCACTCGGACGGAGAGGTGCCATTTAGGTGGATAACATATGCCCCCTAATGTGTGAGGTCGGAGGGAAGCGATGGCCGAAATAAATTATAATCTTTATCTTTGGAGAACTCAGAAATCCAATGGAGCAGAGGTAGTACCTGAAACAAATACATAGTAATGTCATATACAAAATCATATCTGAGGATGCTATGTTCAATTTACTGGAACACTAGCTCCTTTACAATATTTGAGTACATCATATGATACGGGTATGAAACCACGTATATTACAAAGGTGGATCGAAGCCACAATATACAATAATGATGAGTCTTCAAAGATCTGGAAGCTGTGTATATGAATAGAACATAATCTTACGCAACTTATTCCATAGGTGAGGAACTAAGGTCTTCATAAATGATCCCAAGGAACCAGTACAATCCAAGCCATGCGAATAAGGGTAAGCTGAAGTCGAACATGGAAAGGATTCAACAGTTTGTCAATCAATAGGTGATAATCGACAACTGAAGCAAAGGAATTCACCAATGATGAAAGTGAATCCTGAGGTACAAACATCAAAACTCCAGGTCTTTGTCATCAGCAAGTACTGAAACGGAACCATACTATGATAAGGAAGGCAATAGATCCTCCAATGGATCACAAGAGTGACCAGGAACTAGGCAAAAGAAGGGAGACACAATAGATAACAGATATAACAATGATGGGATCAGGCTATAGATCAGACATTGGGTGAAGTCCTTGAACAATGAGCACAACATAGAGGTGACCCAAGGCAGCGGTTAACTTATAGATAGAACAACTAGACTTATATGTCATGTAGGAGACATGATCAGATTCCCCAGGTATAATGAACAGGAGGAGGAGTAAGAAACTCAAAGTAATAGTTGAACGAAAAGTGATTACTGAAACATGGATATCAGAAAAGACAAGGAGTGCTATGTTCAAGGAGAACATGCTGCCATTACTGAAAACAAGAGAAAAATTCTTCCTTACCTTCCCTGTTAAATTTTAACAAGTCCAGGAAAGTTAACTCGGATCCCTCTTCATTTTTTAACAAGCTTGAAGAGATGGGAAAATAATGCTTGATAGTGTCACTGATTCATGGATTTAACGAGCCTGAACTAGTACATGCTCAACGGTGTTTTCATAGTTTAGAGAGTTTGAAAACTCCAAAGAAGATTCCAAGGGGGTGCTTTTTCGTACAATTTAGTCTCCTGAGGCCGAAAAAGTATAAAACATACCAAATAAGAACTCTCTTAACTTCCAAAGAAGAAAAGGCGCACCTTTTTTGTATTTAGTCAGGAAGGTCCGAAAAAGGTTAAATTACCACCTACCCAATGCTCCTTCAAAAGCAGCATATAGCTTGAGTTTTACGAGTGTGAAGGAAGGCAAGATCACTCGGAAAGATCCATTTGATTACGAGAAAAGGGGCTTACAACAATAAACTCGATGCTTTGTTCTTTAGGGTTGAACGAGCATGACAAAGACATAAAGTACACTTGAAATCTTTTTCATGTTTTGGTCCAGAGCACAAAAAAGAGAAAACTAAGCTCATACCGGGGGTTCCTTTTTCGTAAGTTTAGTCCCTCAGGTCTGGAAAAGAGATAAACATATGCCTGAGAATACTCTTCTCAATTCCGAAGAAAAGAGAGTGTTCCTTTCTCGTATTATTCCACATGGTCCGAGAAAGAGATAACCTACCACCAATGTGGATGCCCATTCACATATTCTTAACGAGCCTGAACGAACAAGTTTACTCGGCAATCAAGTCTATTTTGAGGAGTCAGACTTGGGCCTAAAGAAACTCAAAATATTTCCTGTGAAGTTTTAACGAGTCCAGAAAAGTCAACTCGCGGCCTCCTTACTATTTTTAACGAGCTCGAAGGAGAGCAGAAAGAATGCTCTAAATGCGAGGAGACGAGTGTCATAGGCAAGCGAAACTAGTTCCAAGTGCAAGGAACAAACCTATGCATAATGCAAGGAACATGAGTAGGATAAATACACTCGGGGAATGTCTCCTCAAGGTAAAGGGTGTCAAGTTGCAAAGGCAAAATGATACAAGGCTTAGTGACGATGAGAACAAAGATGAGGGCTTATACAACGAGCTAAAAGCATGGAAGCCGGCATCAGGCTCATAAGCGCGAGAAAGGCACATGCAAATGCAATTACGACTTGAACAACAAGGTGAGGCCAATAAACAGTTGTGAATCCAACTACAAATCCTGTCTCCAAGAAACAACAACATCAGGATAATATTCAAAAGAAATGATTCGATGCGGGTCACTTTGGTAGAAACATGTGCGACTTTGCTATCTTCTACAAAAGGGAAAGTCAAGGCAGAATCGACCGAAGAAGATTCTATAGCACCAAGGCTCGAGGGTTTATAATCAGCAATATCAACCTCAGAAGGAGAGAAAAAATCAACAAGGAAGATAGAGTCTGTAGGAACAAACTCAGTATCACAGGAGTTGAAAAATTCATAAGAAAAATCAAACTCATCAGGATCACTAACTTGCTGTTCGAAGGAAGAGTCAAAAGACTCAACAAGACCAACATAAGAAGAAAGGTCAGGCTTACTAGGCAAATCAGGGTTAGATGTAGTCACAACTGAACCAACATCCAAAAGAAGGTCAGACTGTATCAAAGACTCTGGGAAGACTTCATCCGAAGGAAGGAGATCATCCGAGATAGGACACATGTCTAAACTTTCAAATGGATCGACAGATTGGAGAGCAAGCTCCATGGTCTCTATAGGATGACTCACCTGGTCAACTGCTGGGACCAAGTCCCAAGAAGGTAAGCATGAAAACAGAGGCTGCTTCTTAGTAGAAATTGAACGTAAAGGACATGAGGCCACATATTTCACTTGTGGCGGGGTAGTGTCTATAGAAACACTGGGAATCAATAAAGGAAAGACCTGGTCTCTAGTTGGGTCAGGAGAAAGATCAATAAAATCCAACTGATCGATAGTGACAATTTCTTCACCATGATTAAAGTAAATCACACGAAATAATGTTGACACCACATCTTGCATGGCATAGACATAATCACGTCCGAGGAGCATATTGAAGTCCAAGGGGTCTTCTATCACCATGAAGTCAACTAAGACGGTCTTCCCACCCAAAGTAACAGGTGTTTGAGCAAGAATTCCCAAGGATACACAAGTTCTTCTATCAAACACCAGTAACTGACTAGCAGTCGACACAAGGCTGGGAGATCCCATGCCTCGCCAAGCACGAGCAGACAAGATACTAACTGAGGCTCCTTCATCAACAATACAACGAGCAATCGTGTATGATTCAAATTTGACCTTTATCTGGAAAGGTGGATCAAAAGGAAGGCACGGCTCAACTAGGCTATCCCAATCAAAGGAAGCAATCTGAGAGCTTGGTGGGGGTTGATCCGAAGCAAGTTCAGTGCCCCCTTGTTTAGTAAGTTCTGAACTGGTAGTGAATAAAATGTGACTAGTAAGCACTTCACTCTCCAAAGGAAGAGTGGGATTGATCGATAATGGAATCAATTCAACCGCTTCGTGAAAGTCACTCTCCGAAGGGAGAGTGGGATTGACCAAAGATGACATTGGTTCAATCACATTAGGATCACTCTCCGAAAGAAGAGTGGGATCGACCAAATCTGAGATTGGTTCGACCACTTGATCAACCAAAGGTTGAGTAGGTTGTTGAGAAACTATAGGTTGTTCAGGAGAAGGAAATTCTTGAGTCTCGGACCACATTCTTCGCACCTCTACGATAGTAGGGCACTAGTGAGTAAGGTGATCTCCGTCACATAACTTACAAGGGAACTTAAGTTTTCACTTCAAACGACCAATTTTCTCAACGGTGTCAACATGACTAGCAGTGACTGACTGTTTACTATCAACATGACCTGCAGAGGATGAGATTTTGCCCCCAGCATGAACTACAGAGGCTGGGTGACTGGGTCCAACCTGACTAAGAGAGGTTGGTTGTTGAAAAGCTTCAGAATGTTCAAAAATGGGATGACCATGAAACCAAACTCTTCGCACCTCTGCGATAGAAGGGCATTTATAAGTAAGGTGGTCTCCCTCACAAAGCTTACAAGGAAACTTGGGCTTGTGTTTTAAATGGGTAGTCTTTTCAACGGTGTCAACATGACTCGCAGTGGTTGACGGATTGTATTCAGGATGAACAACAGAGGCTGAATGGTTAGGATCAACATGCTTTCCAGCAGTTGAGTGTGTGCCCCCAGCATGAACCAAAAAGGCTGGGTGGATGGATCCAACATGAATTACAGAGGTTGGATGGGGAGGTTCAACTTGAACAACAGAGGTTGAACGGGTGCCCTCAGCATGAACTACAGAGGCTGAGTGACTGGATCCGACGTGACCTAGAAAGGTTGGAAGGATCCCACCAGCATGATCAACAGAGGCTGGATGGTGAAGATCAACTTGACTTGCAAAGGTTGAGTGCTTAGATCCAACATGACCTGCAGAGGTTGGATAGGTGCCCCCAGCATGAACAGCAGAGGCTAGGTGGTGAGGTTCAACTTGACTTGCAGAGGTTGAATGGGTAGATCCAACATGACCTGCAGAGGTTGGATAGGTTCCCCCAGCATGAACTCCAGAGGCTGGGTGGTGAGGTTCAACTTGACTTGCAGAGGTTGAACGGGTGCCCCCTTGCTTATGTGCCTTCTTCCTATTCCTCCTTCTTTTACTCCTTTCAGACTGTCGGTTACTAGTATCAGAACTGTCACCGCATGAGGTAGAAGGAGGAGGAGAATAAACTACAGGTGAAGGGGAAGCATGTTTTGATTCCCTTGATATAAGGAGCTTACTTGAGAAGCATTAGGATCATTCAAGATGGTTGGAGTGGAAAACAACCACACCGGTAGCCCTAGGGTGAATCCAGGTAGATTCAGGGTGGCCATCAAGGGAACACCAACATTCCCCGTGAGAGGAATATTACAAGGAGTTCCCATCATGGGGTACTCTTGGTTGGTGTTCAAAGGGGTGTTAGCCATAGTTTCAATCCAGGAGACAAAGTCTGAGGTTGATAGGAAACCAAAAGTACAAAGCACACACCTAAAGGCACACTAAGTACAGACAAACCACAAAGCACTCACTAAAAATTCCTAAAGCGAAACAAACAAACAGGCATAAGATACGCTTTCCAAAAAAAAGAAGATAGACAGTTACTTGGCGTCCCTATAGATGTTCTTAGGCACAAGCGGAGGAATCACCCACCGCCCTCCCACACTTTCTATCGGGGTTACCTTCCAAGCTCGTCCAAGGTCAACTAGAAATAGCCTTCCGGTGTACCTGTGTATGAACCCTAGATGTCAAAGAGACTAAAGGATACCTTAACTATATTGACAGTCTGGGGGGACAATTGCAAGCCTGGTTCGTACGCATGGGCAGGGTAGCAAAGCCTGAAACCCTGTCTAAGATAGAATCCCCAGATGCGCAAAAACCTTGTTCTACACTTTGACAAGGAATCGGAGGGTTATCTCCTCAGTCCAAGTCTCCACGCGGCCTCATGCTTAACTCCCGTTTGAGAGGAGCTTCCCAGATACAATCAACGTAGAAAAAGGTTTACCTACTGATTGGCCAACTACGTCTAAAATTTTAAATACTTGTGGAGAGTTGAAACTCCCTAATCCACAAGTCTAGCCTGAGCTAGTTGGTGTATGACCCTATAAAATAAAACTTACTAATAATTTTTAAATTATATCATTTATTTTAAGGGTTGTTTTTAGTCAGAGGGTAAATGGCATGGAACTTATGTGGTGTTTTGACTCAAAGTTGAAACAAAACGACTAAGAAAAGAGAAATGAAATGCAAAAATCAAAAAAGTATTCTCTTTATTTTTCAAATAGAAAACTTGAAAGCCGCAAAAGAACAAATTCTTTTTATTTTTATTTTTTCAAAAACAATGATATGCCATGCAATCTAGAATAAAAAACTAATCTACATGCACATAAAGCAAACATGTGTTTTTGTTTTCTTTTCCTTGTATAAATGCAAAAGAAAACTAAGACTATATTTTTTTTAAATTTTTGAGATTATATTCAAAAACTGAAAACAAAACTACTATATGCAAATCAAATGTAAAAGTTTCTAATGTTTTCTTTTCATTTTTCAAAATGCTCAAAGACTACTATGCACCTAAAATGCACTAAACTTGAGTATATTCGGATCAAATCAACTGTATAAAACAAGCAAACTGAAGTAAACAGATCAAAAGAACCAAGAATCAACCAACAAAGGGAGACCAAGAACGCTAGCTTGGGTGTACACAATGACAAAAGATCATTGTAAACTTATAAAGGTAAGTGAAAAAACAACTACTATCAAAAAGATAGACTGGAAAAACAATGCCCAAAACCCTGATCACTGATCCGGACAGAGACACTTCACCTTATAACCCAAACAGGCCAAGCTACTTCAACATGCAAATAGAAGACAATCCAAACAAAAGAAACCCAAGGGCTTTCGAAAAAGCACAAAGTGTGGTCACCAAGGTCTTCAGACAAACAACACAGTATCTATAAAGAAATCCAACTAACAAACAGGAATTACACAAAGAGAGGGACAAGCAAACCCAATTCGAAAAATTCCTATTTCCAGGCTTGTACGCGACTGTGTATAAGGGAAACTTGCATACTGTACGCGACTATCCAAGAGGGCAACCCGCGTATGCAGGCCTCTGTACGCGACTGTGCAGAAAAGCAACCCGCGTACAGGTACAAAATCTTTCTCAAAAAATAAGAAAAATCCACAAGACTTTCAAACATTGTGATAAGTATGAATCAGGATAAAAGACCACACACAAACTTCATAGCAAAGACTGGTCAGGGGTGACAGAAACAACCTACAGCAGTCTGGGCTCCCCAGTGGAGTCGCCAATTATGTTGTATAGGAATAAACACCTTATAACCGAAGGTCTGAGGTTACCAACATACTCAAGAAACTTGCAGGCAATCGACTCTAGAGTGCAGTAAAGGAAATAGGAGGATAGAAAAGACTCACCCGATACAGGACGGTTGATCCTAGCTTGTCCTCTTTCGCTCTGCTTCTCCTCCAAAGCCTTCAGGGATGCTTCTCCTTCACCTATCAAGAGTCAATCTTCCAAATACAAGATGATACATATATATAAACAGGTTAGATAAATCATATACAGAGTGTTGAATCATAAGTATTCATCAAACCATGATACATGAAAGGCATTCAAGACACATATGGAAGAAGGATTCTCTTTATTAACAATAATGAATGAGTTCAGATTACAACCCAACGCCTGAGACAAGGACTCCTCTGCAATCAAAGGATTCTGAGTTCCACTGCTCCAAATACTTCTGTATAAACTCCACTAGCATAACTTTGCTCTCCAGTATATGTGATTAACACCCTCCCTAAGGCCTTTATTTATACTTGGTGAAATAAGGCAGTTTCGAAGGTTGAGGAGGTTGAGACAGTTAAGGTGATTAAGGTTAAGGACTTAACTAATCTCAAGTAATCACGAGTTTTTATTTTTAATGTCAAAGGAAGGTGTACGCGGGTATTAATACTGGCAACTCGCGTATGACACGCGAGTTGCTCTAAGGGTAACCCGCATACAAATCTGTACGCGAGATGCAATAACCGATACTCGCGTACAACACGTGAGTTACTTATAGGAAGAGTCGCATACAGGACTTGACATATTTAAAAGTCAAAATAACCAGCTGGATGGATGCTAAATGTAGTTCATAATAATCCCATCTATAATGTTTTGGGCAACGCTCAATCCATAAATGTCCTTTTGTGTGCCAACATGAGGGATGTCGGCACTCGAACGGAGAGGTGCCATTTAGGTGGATAACAATGATAGTTTACATTCTCATGACAGTTTGAAGACTTCGCCAATCACAATGCCTTTGAGTTGCTGGAAAAATATCGGACAACCCATATTGTATCCAATGTTGATATTCAACTGGTGAATCAATGAAATAGTATTCAGATACTCAGATCCAATTATGCCATTCATGTTTCTTTAAATTATGACTATGGTGGGATTAAGGTGTGATTATCCAAATTTTTAACAAGGATGCATCTTTTGCATTTCAGGGGACATCTACATTGGTTTTGGCAAGGTTGGTTGCATCATTAAAAGTGAGTAGTGTAACATTGACTGATCATACCTTCCTCTTCCTAGGAGTTGGAGAGGTAAATCCAGTTTTTTGTGTCAACCATGCAAATAAGTAAGAGATGAATTACTTTACACCAATTTATAATAATGGTGACCTTATCTTCTAGTCTTTTATGCAGAATTTTTAAGCCGCGCATCAATGCCTGTTATTCGCAGAACTAGTTTTTATGAGATTCTTTTGTCTTTTTGCTATGAATTTGAAACAATTTGCTTATGTTTTTTTAAAACAAAAATGGTTTAGAATTTGTATTAAAGGATTCTGCAGCATATATGAACAGATAGGTAACACAAAAAATTGTAGCTTGCAGTTTGTTCATCTTCGTTACCGTCCCTCCACTATAGTAGGTTGTTATGCTAGTAGTATATATTATGAAAAAACACCTAACGGTAATATGCTTCTACAGTACATAGATTAAGAGTTGTTCATTTGAAAAGGTGACAACTATTAGCTTAATCATTATTCTGATCTGGAGATTCGGGTTATAATCATTACCTAGAATCTTGAACTTGGACCCATCCATTGTTAGGTGTGTTAGCGCACATACACAAGCACTAGCATGTCACTTGGTATGACTTGATCCTTGGTTGGGGCTATACCAGCGTAGATCCAAATCCTAGGCTCTATCAAGCACCGAGATGGATCAAATCTCTCGAGGTGCAAACCTCTTCTTAGGTATCCATTGATTTGATTCAAACCAAAAGACACATCTTTTTATTTAAGGTTCACATATAATATTTTTACTATTAATATTTAATATTATTTATGGCCGACATATAATATTTTTTATTATTTTGTATTTTGTTAGGAACAAACATTGCATCATTTCCCCACACATGGTTTTAAAACCATATGCAATTCCCTCCTACAACCATGGGTTGTTTAGGAGGACTTGCACATTGTCTTAAAACCATTTGCAAGGTCCTCCTAAACCATGTACAATAAAACCATGGGTTGTTTAGGAGGCCTTGCACATGGTTTAAAAACCATGTGCAAAGCCTCCTAAACCATGTACAATAAAACCATGGGTTGTTTAGAATGCCTTGCACATGATTTTTTTGTGGATAATTCAATTTTGTGTTTTTTTCTTGACCCACAAATTTTTTTATGGATAATTAAATTTTTACTTTTTTATTGTTTTATTAGGTAGGAAGATTACAACATCTTCCCCATATTAGATTGTTTTATTTTGGCCTATTAGAAAATTTATTTTTTATTAACAAAAATAACGTTACGAAAGTGATATTATTTATTTATTTATTTTTATTTTGTGTTACAAAATCTCTCCCATAATATTCATTATCACTATTATTTGTTGCCGACATGTTACAAACGTTACATCACGTTACAAGATCTCTCCCATAATATTCACTATCACTATTATTTTTTGCCGACATGTTACAAACATTACTAACGCTACATCATGTTACAAGATCTCTCCCGTAATATTCACTATTATTTTTTGCCGACATGTTACAAACGTTACATCACGTTACAAGATCTCCCCCATACTGGGCTGTAGAGCGCCTCTCGGCGCAACAATGCTATCAAGGGTTAGACCAGAATTGGATCAAAACCAACTGGAAAATTGGGTTGAAGAATTGGTCAATGAGGGCTTCTCTAGATTCGAAATGGCTCGAATCGGCCAATGCAGGACATAAATGACCAGGTGGTCTAGACTCTGGACCCCACGGGGAGTGAAACAGTCTGATCTTTCTGGTTCTGATAACATTGGGCCTAGAGTAGCCACCCACTTTTATTGACCCAAGAAGCCTTGCAAAGATGTTTTAAGCCTTCACCACTTCAACCAGCATTGTGGACAAAGCTTTGTAAATCATATTTCCAACTTATCTATTTGCTTCACAAAGTTTCTAACTTTCCTTGGCATAAACTGGCATAGAGGATATTTACACTTCCTAGAAAGAAATCTATGCATGTAAGCATCTTGGTCCTCTAGGCCAATGACCTCATGGATGGTTTAATAAAATCTGTATTCTCTTTTATTCTTGCCTTTTGTTATCCAGAATATAATTATGGTAGCTTTGCTAATTTTAACACTCATTCTAGCTTTTTGTTGTCCTATGCAAAGTTTTCATTCTTAAATTAAAAAGATTGGCAATTTCATGTCTCTGTACAGATCTAGGCCTCATAAGTATTTGAATACTTCAAGCTTGTACCTTAATCATTATAGAATTTGGATCAAATATCCCCTATCAATGTAAATGTGTTTGGATGTAGCTTGGGTGGTTGGGAATAATGATTGCCACCCTCTCTGTCTAGGTTCAATTCTTGTAAGTGACATGATTATCTTGTTGAGTCTTTATGGATGTGTGTTGCCAAAGAGAAAACCATTGTTTCTATTCACATCAGAACAACTACTCACAGAGTAAGTGATTGAAAAGTCTCTAATAGATTCAGTTTGGGCCATTTTTGTGGATGTGAGGCAGTGATGGGGACAATTTAGGACTATCCATGATGTCCTCCTAGAGAAGACAATGTAAAAATATGAGGCATGTAAAAGCTAAGAGAAGAAATCCTGGCTGCGCTAAGTGGAGTTTGGACCTCATACCAACCGCTATACCTCCAATGATGGGATAATATGGACAACAACAACAACTTTTGAGCACCTTTGGGGGGGCTTTTGTGAAATAGTATTGAAGCATCATCTATGTTACTTGGGAATTGAGACAACCATATGAGTCCGCATACCCAAATAAGATTATGTTCTATGCATAGTTTCGTCACTTTTTCTCCCTTTTTCCTGCATTTGGATAATCTCCAACTTATTGCATATATTTAAGGGATCCATTTTTTTTGTATAAGAGTTTATCCATAGAAAATGTAATCTTTGATTAAGTTAATAATAAGCTAATTTGAAGGAGAAATTCCCTATGTGTGTAATTGTTTTACACATATGCTATTTACTTTCTAGCTATTGTGTGATTTGTGCTATGTGAAGAAATTATATTTATGAAAAAAATAACATCTTGTTTGATTGAGAACATAAGGACATTAGTCACCTAGGGATTGGAATTTTTATAGCAACTCCCCTAGAGCCACATACACCCCCATATCTTAGTTTGCCTTTTTTTAAAGTCAAGTCTTCATGGAAGCATTATTTCATGGATTTCATGTGTCTTTGTGAGGAAAATAAGATCAAGCTTAGAATTAACATATTGAAAAGCACATGGAAAGGACCAAATCGTGAAATTCATCATTTAGCCATCCAAGGGTGTGACAACCCCAAAGGTGGAGAAGCATAAATCACTTCCTTGGGTGTGACAACCCTAACTGTGGAGAAGCATGAATCACTGCCTTGGGTGTGACAACCCCAAAGGTGGAGACGCACAAATCACTACCTTAAAGTATTGAATAATTGTTTATTTATTGTCCTCTTTAATGGCCACTACTTGTGCTTGATCATGATTAAACTCAAATTGGAGCCTTGTAATATCCTTGTCTAGATAGATCTTGTTAGGGAGCAACAAGAGCCTCTTTTTAGCTTAGAGAACTTGGAAGTGATAGACCTAGAATTTGATGTCGCCCAAGTTGTTTCCAAATTAATATGTTCCAGTTCTAGAGCATCATGGAGAAATACTTGACCAGTATGTAAGGGATCGAAGGAGCAAGGGATACTATTTGAGGACAAGTTCCTTGGAATGTATGGATTTCTCTTTGAAAAATTTTTGCACAACCAATTCAACAAGAGGTGGCACCTTGCTCCCTTTAACAACCTGTAATTATGTGCTATGTTTAGAAATTTGATTCTGAATGTACTGTTGATGAGCTATAGTTTTCTCATTAAAATTCTCTTGTTGAACAAGGATATCAATTTTCCTATTCTTCAGGTCTGAAATTTCATTTTGTAAAATTTTGATCCCTCCAACTAGGGGTAAAAGCTAAAACATTGAAACTTCCTGTTGACAGTGAAAGAGTGCCTATGATAACATTGTGTAATTTTACTGAAACTTTGATGACTTCTAACCATGGATCAAGGCTAATTTTTATTGTTTTTTATTCCAATGAACTTTACATGTTTATGTTAGATTTTTATCATTTAAGCAATATGATCTTAGGATCTTATCTAAGAGAATAACATGCACAGCAATAATCACAAGAGATAAGAGACATAAATAATTTTCCTCAGGGAAACCATAAAGGATAAAACCCCACGACTTCCCCAGAGATAGAATGAGCACCAATGGCAGCAGTAAAACCCATAGACATAAAAGATGATCTCCAACAGTTGTTATCCCTCTTACTTGTGTGAGCACTTCCTCTCTCACTCATGCGCCTCAGTTGAGTGAGTGTGTGTCTGTGTAGAAATGAGGATAGCCTCACTTCTATTTATATTCTTTTGTTCACTTTATTTCCACTCCAACAAGTCAGCCTCACTTAACATTACTTACCAGGGTCAGCTTCTCTAGGAGAGTCTAATAACCCTAGTGCCCCACAACTGTGGGTACTTTACCCCTCGATCAACAAGGAGGGTTAACGTTAACTCAATTGTGGGGACTATTTCCCCAACTTACAATAGAGGATTAACCTCATTGACTTCACATGACTAAATTATATTAATGACTCTCCCGATAGGAACATCTGGGTACAATGAAATACAAATGATTCTCCCGATAGGAACATCGGGGTACACTATAATATATACAAGTGAATACATTCCGAAGTTACAAATACATCAACACTCCCTCTTAACTAGGAGGGTATTCTCTTGACACAACTCATTAGCACAAGTCTTCTTCTCTGGATCAATTCTAGATCATCATCAAAGTTGGATCATCACTGGATCAACATCAAGTTTGGATCATCATTAAAGTTGGATCATCATCGGATCATCATCACTAGATCATCATCAAAGTTGGATCATCATCAGATCATCATCAAAGCTGTATCATCATTGGATCATCACCACTAGATCATCATCATTACTGCTTCTGCTATCTCGATCAACTGGTGTTATCTCTCAATTATCCTTATCATAGGAAGTTCTATAGAGCCAACCATTTTTCATGTTGGTTGTAGGCCTAGCCTCCACGTAGGTCTTTATCAATAGAGCCATCCCTTTTTCATGCTGGATGTACTGCCTTTCCTTGCAAGGACTTACCCTATCGAGCCAGTCCTTTTTCATATTGGGTGCAACACCTTGCCTCTCGCAAGGATTCCCCCTACAGAGCTAGTCCTTTTTCATATTGGATGCGTCACCTTTTCCTCTCGCAAAGATTTCCCCTACAGATCCAGTCCTTTTTCATATTGGATGCAGCACCTTTCCTCGAGCAAGGATTTCCCCTACAGAGCCAGTCCTTTTTCATACTGGATGTAGAACCTTGCCTCTCGCAAGGATTTCCCCTACAGAGCCAGTCCTTTTTCATACTGGATGTAGCACCTTGCCTCTCGCAAGGATTTCCCCTACATAGCCAGTCCTTTTTCATACCGGATGCAGCACCTTGCCTCTGCAAGGATTTCCACTACAGAGCCAGCCCTTTTTCATGCTAGATGCATACTCAGCACTTACATCTGACCATGGGAGGAACCAATCCTACCACCATGTCAGAAAGGAACAGCACTTATATCTGACCATGGGAGGCCCCACTTACCACCATGTCATAAAGGCACATCACTTATATCTGACCATGGAAGGCCCTGCCTACCACAATGTTAGAAAGGCACAACACTCACATCTGACCATGGGAGGAACACATCCTGCCACCATGTCAGAAAGGCTCACCGCGTACATTCGACCATGGGAGGCTTGGCCTGCCACCATGTCATAAGGGCTCACAGACTCATCACTTCCCCTTGGAGGGAACCTCGATCTAGAGAACACCAAGCTTCCCCCTGAAGTACTCAAACTTAACTCTAGCCATTTCTAGCATAGAATCACATCAGGTCCGATTACGTCCAAGGATAACCTGCGAGCTTCGTTAGGACCGATTACATCCGAGGACAACCTATAAGACCATTTACGTATGACAACCTACAAGATTTGCCGGGATTTTATGCTCAGATAACCTGTCTAACCGGATGTGCTAGAACTCCCTCTTTTCAGAGATCTCGATCTAGATCACATACTGGAGCTTCACAGCTCCTCTCTGCATCATACAAAAAAAATGCAAGTGGCAACATATTTTTCCTTGGTAGTACTCGGTGCCATACAGGACTCCTTCTTGTTAAACCAAGAGATCACACCTGATCCCATACTGAAGAAGCACCTCAAAGTGCTCTTCCTATCAATGGCACTGCCTGCCCAATCCAAATCCACATAACACTCTAGGTTAATCTTCTGATTCGACTCATACTTGAGCCCATAGTCAATTGTACCCTTCAGGTACCTCGGAATATGCTTTGTAGCAATCAGGTGAACATGTCTCGATGTGTTCACAACAAAGAAAATATCTGGTCTCGTATTCGTCAGGTACATCAAGGAATAAATCATTTGACGATACATCGCGGCATCAATCGACTCTAATGAGGCAACACTCAATAGCTTCAGGTTCAATGCCATAGGTGTGGTCATGGCCTTGCAGCCCATCATCATGAACCTCTTCAGGATCTCTACTGCATACTTCCCTTGTCCCAGGGATATTCCATCTGCATTCTGCCACACCTCCAACCCTAGAAAGTAGTGCATCATCCCCAAGTCCATCTCGAACTCGGCAGCAAGTCTTCTTCTTGCAAATTTAATGAGTTCCTATTTTCTGTTAGGAATAGGTCATCAACATATAACAAGAGCATCACTGTTATTTCACCTTCAACCTTGAAGCAAAGGTTGGAATCCGCTTTACTCTCAATAAATCCTAGAGCCATCAGTAAGCTATCCATCCTATCGTACCATGTGGAACCTCGGGATCTTCTGCAGTCACTCCCTCTGAGGTGAAGCATCATTCTCCCTCTGCCTTTTGTACTCTATGCATTGAAACATTCTGTACTGGAGTGACAAGTAACTTCCTCTGCTACTAATATTCTATGTATCCATCTAGGGTCACTGGATACCAAGATCCTCTATCTTGAACCTTTTCAAAAGTTCTTCTCGCACCCATCTATGAGCTTGTCATCCTCGATAGGCTTTCATCTTCAACCTTGTAGCAAAGGTTAAGATATTCATCACTCTAGGTGATATTCAAGCTCCTCATGTATGTGTTATCCCATGGGTTTCTTCTGAGCTCATACAAGGCCTTCTTTCATTTGCACACACGATTATGCCTATCATGTTTCTTAACTTCTAGTGGCTGCAAATGTCTCTTCATAGTCTATGCCTTATTTCTGTTAGAAGCCTCGTGCTACGAATCTTGCCTTGTATCCCATGACGTTTCCATCTACTGCATGATATAACTTGCAGATACTGCATCCTAGACATCATTCTTCTTGAACGGGTACTCTCCTTCCCTTTATTCTTGGCTACTTCTTCATAGCTGGAAGGCTCTGCATCAATGATGTCGCTCAACAATGTCACATAATTGGAGTGTCTCTGAGGCCTCTTTCTTTCTTTGAAAGTATCATTATATTATTCTTCATCTTGGATTCTTTCTTGAACTGTCGTCACTTGTTCTTTAGAACAAGTCTCGTCCTTATTTTCTTGTAGGTGATTGTACGCGATCTTTCCTACCAGTCAAATGCATTTCATAAGGCATATTCACAATAGAAAATTATGGCGCATAAAGATATAATCATGCAACTATTTTATCCAATACAACATTCATCCATATCTCATGGAAACGTTTCTAGATGCCTTCCATCTCTACCAAGACATCATTGAGATTGTGCACTAATCCAATATGTCAGCAAAGAGGTTTCATTCTAGATAAGTAGCAATGGAGAGTTGTATAGAACCATGAGCTACTTACCCATCACATGCATATTAGTAGTATATTGTCATTAATGCAAACATTCTATCATGCATAATACATCAACTGAATATAAACAAATGCATAACAAAACAATATCATGAAATGACAATTGAATACTTATCTTTATTTGTTTCGTGGGTAGACTCTTTCTTTCTGCTTCATAATCTTCTTCATTCATAATAGCATCATTTATTATCCAAATGCTTAAGATGGATAAGAGGTTATTCAAGAATTGAGTTCTTCATATTCCTCATTGCTTGAGCTATCTTCTTTGAATGGTGAAATATTGATCTTCAGTTGCTCCCATATTCTTTTATCTTATTATGAGTCGAGCTTCTTCTTGTGTGTGCTCTTCCTAGATTCTGCTGAAAGTAATCACTTCCTTCTGGCACACATTCCTTGAATGAATGAATCCCATGATCTTGGGAGGCCATTCACAACTTATGCATTCTCTACTTCTTCATCCACTTCCTCAAGTTGTTCTTTGATTTGATAGACCCATGTAAAGTATGATTGTATGATCTCTGCATTTTGGATCTTTACATTCTTCAACTGGTTTCTCAAAGTCATCTTTCGATTTATGTTCTTCCCTTCAACTAGCTTGGTCAAGGAATCAAAACATCTCTTTAGGTGCCTTTAGGGAAGACACTTGTGGTATAAGGTGATCCTTGATCGAGTTCTTTTTGTATAAGGCCTTAGCCTCATCTCCCTCTGGAACTGGAACCTCTCCACTTATGTAGGTCTTCAATTCATTTCCTTCAAGAACTAGGGAGATACTATACTTCCATGCTTGGAATTTTTCAGCTTCACCAAGCTTCTTATCAAGCTGGTGTGAAACATCATTTTGAAATGAGATCCTCAAATGTGAATAGCAAAAGATTAGATCTTACCAATTTGAGGTGTCCTTCCTGGTTTCAGAACTAGCTGATCTAGGGTTTGTTAGAGAAACCCTAATTTTCAAAACTTTGAATATTTTAGATCTGATTGGATATAAATATAGAACTCTTCAATTCCAACTGTCCAATGTACTCCTTTTCTGAAAACAATGGAGGGAAGCTCCCGGAACAGGAAGCCCTAGTTTTCCAATTTCTTCTACAGAAATGCGTGATACTGTTTTTGTGGTATATTTGAAAGTACTACTTCCCCGTGTCTAAAATTTTCTACTAAGGTAGCCTCGTCTATCCTAGTTCCAACACCATAGGTCTTAGCAGAATTGATTTCTCCAATTGGGAATTATGAGAGTTTTCCCAAGGTGACATGTTTGAGGACTATTCAGCATAGCGATATTGTACAGACTGCCACATGTCCCTGTTTCATCCTCGGTGTATAAAAATTTTACCACAGAAATTAAATTCCGTTCCCTATTTGTAACATCTTACAAAATTTCATTTGGACTTTTTTAGCCCGAGATATAGCAATTCTCCCCAGGTGTCCTGTTTAGGGATGAATCCTGGAAGAGGTTGGAACCCTGATTTGGAGGAAACATATATCCCATAATATAGTGAATCTAAGGATTAAATGTTTACAAAGGGTACATCAAGGTTTTTTCTTTGATTTGTGAAAATTTCAGCCCCCGATATTGCTTCAATCTTGAGATATAACGAATGTACCAAAACTACCCATTTTAGTATTTTAGGGTTTTTTAGGCTCGAGGTCAAACTAGGGTTTGAGTTTTTCGGTGTTTTACCAAACCAAAAATTTCAACCTTTTTCTATAAACTTCGATTTTGATGAGGAGATAAATCTTATGCTGGGCTCAGTAAAAAATTCCTCTTTTTTAAAAGCCCTAATTTCCCACACCAAAAACTGAAAATGCCCGGAATCAAATTCTGCTTCGACAAAAAGATGTGCCCTTCAATGGAGAGTCATCCTAGCCTCCTTTTGTGATGGATTGTGGAGAGAGACCCAAAAATTAGGAAGCCCTAGCTTCTGCAAGTGCACAATGTCTTCTTCTCAGGTTAGCTCTGATACCATGTTAGATTTTTATCATTTAAGCAATATGATCTTAGGATCTTATCTAAGAGAATAACATGCACAACAATAATCACAAGAGACAAGAGACACAAAGAATTTTCCTCGGGGAAACCATAAAGGAGAAAACCCTGCAGCTTCCTCAGAGATAGAATGAGCACCAATGGCAGTAGTAAAACCCAAAGACAAAAATATGATCATACCTTTGTAGTGGGGTCCTTTTTACTGAACCTTTAGATATGTTGTGCCACTTCACCATCAATTTCCTAAGAATTACCCAAACACAAAGCTGTGATAAGAAAAAATCATTGGCATGAACCAATAAAACTTAGAATAATAGCGTGTAGTAGTGTACAACCTGGGCTAGCACATAACATGCAGGTATATTTAAAGTAGTGGGGTCCTTGCTCTATAGGTGTTGTCATCATTTTTTGCAACAACATAATTATTAGAAATAATACATGACAATGATGAGTTTCTATCATAGTTAACAAGTTGAGAGAAAATACACATTGACAAAAGGGACAAGAGGCAATACCTACTCTAATAATAAGAGACTATCCATAGATCCTTCCCCAACATTATAGGTTTCTTCTATTTTTCTCTAATGAGCATCTGCATTACTCTGAAGTAATGAGAAGAATGAACTGGATCGAAGTAAAAATGAATAAATCAAGAAACTGTAGTTGTTTATCAAAGATCAAGATGTTTCCTTCAAATCCTTACATAGAAAACCATAATTTTTTATAGTAAGAAACAAATGATAAAGCACATATATACAAAGTCCTTCTATTCTGGTACACCTTGTTATCAGAAAGAAAAAAATTAAGCATTCCCATCTGAGAAGCATGGTAAAGGAGTAATTCACTAAATGGATGTAACCTCCTTAGATGACCAAATCCTAGTGGTTAGTCCATATGAAGGAATTGAATACATTGTGGGGCCAAAGTAATTATTATTTCCTCTAAGACAAAAGTCACACTTTCAACATATATTCTTATTTGGTTAAGGAAAGTTGTATTCTTTTATCTAGGGACAATCTGGACCAAATCCAAGTTTCCCCCATTGTGAAGAATGGATTCCACTGTCCACATGCTGAAAAGTTGGTCCTCAGTCAAAAGGGAAATGTATTTCAGAAACACCAAAGTATTAAATTTTTCTTTTTGCAGAGAGAAAAATGGAAAGAAACGATTGAAAATATTGAAAATTAAAAAATTATAGGATGTGGCAATTTTGTATAGGTTTTGAAAAATTAAAATATATCATTGTTTGGACATCATAAATACAACAAATTGTTGATGTATTTGTAACTTCAGAATGTATTCACTTGTATATCTTATATTCGCCGACTCAAAAATAGTCGTTTATAGTCGGATTTTAGTCATTAATTTCTCATTTTGTACTAGTGAGGGGATACATGATGATGGTTGACTCAGTGAATTTACGACCTGATGTGTACCAAAATATGCATTCTACTTCCAAATATGAGAGTGATGGAAAACCAGTGGAGTGGACACCAATGGTGAGTCCCAGATATTGTAGGAGGGGAGAAGTTGCATTTGATTCCAACTCTGTAATGACGAGGCTAGAATAATGCTTAACAAAATTTGTGTCAGTGGACAAGTTAGAATAATGTCAATAAGCAAATATATATTGGGTGTGTTAGAATAATGTCAACACACAAATGTATATGTATACACATGTTGATCATTTTAGTAATGTGTCACTAGCATGTAATTGAAGTGATTGCTAGGTGGTTAAACCACCATAACTGTAATAGGGTGTTAAAATTTGTAATGTGGCATGATCTATATGACAGAGAAATATGTGTATGAGCTCATAGGTTTCCTAGCTTGGGCTAGAGCTCTGATGTATTTTCTGCAGCACTAATACGAAACATTTATGGTTCTCCATATGATTTTCTATGGTAGTACACACACCCAACCCAACATGAATGATGTTACCTCCAAGAACAATTTTAATAGGGGCTTTAGGAAGAATACATAAATCTAAAGATCATATTAGGGGATATTATGGGCGTTGGAATAACGTTTACCTTGAGGAGGAATCCATGTATCATAATGTGTTCCATGCTGTGTTAAAAAACCTGGTTTTGCAGGTCCAAGCTTTATGTTTTTTTTTTCTAAATTTCATGTGCAATGCTACTTGGAAATTATGTCTCTCCAAGTCTACTATGGTCCTCTTCATCTAAAGTAGTACAGCCTTGTTTGTGCCTCAACAATAAAGCAACATCAACTGCTGCAGTTGTCTCTGCATCCACTCCAGTAGTAGATGACAACCCACATTAAATCTCTTCATATTTTTTGTTTTCTTTTCTAGGATTATATTTCTGACCCATTTCTTTTGGTTTCCTCAGCATAAGGCATTCTGCATCTTCTAGAATATATGCTGAGATATTATCTTATTTTTTGCTTGTAATATGTGCCTTTCTTCTGTCTTTGTAGGAAACAAACTCACTTGAATTAGATGCATTCTCTGGATGGATAAAGTCCCCTTGACTTTGAACCCTTCTTAGATTGTTAAACCCATTCGTGGCTATATAAAGGATGTTTGGATTAAGTTGTGACCATAGGGAGACCTATTAGGTTGATCCGTAAATGTCCTAAGGTCTGTTCAGCCTGTTAGAAAGGGATGTAATTATTTTAGGCTTGTTTGGACTAGGTTGTGACCTTTGTGGGTTGTTTGGACAGATTCATTGATGCTTTATAGTTTTAGATGCTCCTCATGACAGGACAACGATTTCTTTCTCAAATGATGAAATACTGCCATATATCCCCTTTGAACCTAGGTGCCTTCCTAGGTAAGCTCACTGGACAACACCAATGGTTTACCAATAATCCCATTGGGTTATCATAATTGAATGTTTCTATTTGTAACTCATGAGTTAGGAAGACGAATCATACACAAAATCTCACTAGCTGTGATTCAAATTACTTGGAGACTCCATTTGACATCCCATCAGTCTCTCCATTGAGTGATTAGTATTACTTTCTATTTTTGAATATGTACTATTATAAATAGGACATAGTGTTGGAAACTCCATTTGCCATCCCATCAATCTCTCCATTGATTTAATAGTATTACTTTCTATTTTTGAATATGTATTGTTATAAATAGGACATAGTGTACAATGTGTATAGTTCAACATTTATCTGTTGCATTTGGTATTATATGTGAAAGTAATGCATATCACTTGGTATTATGGTTTAAAGATCACAACTCTTTTATGTGAAAGTATTACATATCACTTGGTATTAAGGTTTAACGATCATGACTCTTTCGGGTTCAACAATTCTTGTTAATGGAGCTACTTGATTTCCCTTATGCATTCAATAGTTAATTTCTGTTTTTGGATACTGGAGCTTATAATATTTTTCTTCAACAACAAATTTCCATTATTTCATGTAATTAAGCATTAAAATAAGTGGTGCTTACTAGCATTATATGTTTTGATAGTGATTTGTCATATGAGACTTGGGATTTTGTTTGAAGGTTGATTATAGTTCTAAGACAACAAATTATATTGCTAATATTGGATATATTTTCTTCTATTGTGTTATTATACTGGAACATTTGTTAAAAAATGTTCTTATAAGGAGATAATTTGGGGGAGTTTAGGATTTTCATTGAAAGGGATTACTACTGCATTTCCTTTCCCACTGAAAGGACATGCTATGTATATTTTACTTGTTAAGAATTTAAACATTTATATATATGGAGGTTTTGATTCTTGAATACATTTTTTCCATTTATTTTCGTTTTTCTGTATTATGTTATGTTAATATCTAGTTTTGTGGGAAGAATTTGTTGTTATGACCTCAGATATATGTTATTGTTGTTGCATGAATCTTTGTTTCTCAAATAGTATGTCACTATATAATTGGATCCATCCTTCCCTTTTATCCATATAAATCCATAGCCACTTTGGATATGAGTTAAAAAAATTTATGACTGGAATATGGATACAGCTAATATGAGATCCTAAAACATTTATGACTGGAATTTGGATACAACTAGTATGAGATCAAAGCCTCTAAAGGTTGGTGAAGTTATTCTTGTAAAAGAATTGGATATTCATGGTTGATATGAGGTTGAATGGCTTATAGACTATTGCATATATGCAAATGTTCTTTCATCAATTTGGTGGCATCTCCTCATTTGCAGGATATGGTTAGGGACAATATTAAACTACCAAAATGATATCAAAGTATTTGCTAATAGAAGATTTGCATCATGTTGTTGGCTAAACAAAAGGGAAATGCACATTGCAGAGCATAATTTTGTATGCTTACAACTTGAAATTCCCCAAGGAACATGCCCTTGATAAATGTTATTGCAATGTGCCCTAGATAACCAATGTTTTTTAAAGTTATAAATTGCAAAGGGGTGGAAAACGATGCCTAGTATATTGCAAACACACTTCTTGATGAGATTAACTTAATGAGGCTAATTCACATTGCCCAAGTCATTGTTCAATGTGTTTTGTTCTAGTAGTAAGGCATAGAATTTATTGTGATGAATACCATGTTCAAACTACAAACCTTGTTGGGTATGTTTCTTTGTTAACATAGGCCTGGAATGATGGAGGGACATCATTGTAGATTGATGTCTCTTTTCCTAGTATGCAGTATCTCAAGTGCTTCACAATTTGGTGTAAAACAACAATTTGTATTGTAGTGTGGTAGTTTGGCACATGATTGGCTAATTTGAGAAGCATCCGCTTATTATTTTACAATGTTCCTTTGAATACCATAGACTGATATTTACATCAGTGGAACCAGGAGTGAAGTATTATTAATGAAATAGATTTTAGCAAACCTAGATATAGGGAACATCTGATTACTAATGTTGTTATTTATCTATTTATCTTAGTTTCTCCATTTTTTGTTGCTCAATTCCAGAGTACATTTGGTCTGGCATAGTATTATCCCCCCATTTTTCATGAATGTTGCATGCTTGGGTTTCTGCATCTGTTGTAATTATCAATACCCAAACGTTGAATTTTATCCGATTTATTAGCTGGTTATAAATCTAACTCAAATTTATTTCATTTGTGAGTTGTTATTTATTGTTTGTTCAATCACATGCCAATTTCCAAAGAACAAAACAAAGAGTGAAGCAAGTTTAAGATGCAAAAAATGGTTAAATATGAACTGTAAATTTCTATAAGCCAATCTTATCGCATGAAGTGGCTATACATATTACGTGATGACTCATATGGGTTATATGTTGTGCTATGTTCTTGACAAGAATCTGCAATATTGTTCAACCTGGCTTTCTTACTTGGTAGACTGATTAAAGTTTGAAGCAGAGAACAAACAAAAGAGTGAAGCAAGTTTAAGATGCAAAAAATGGTTAAATCTGAATTGTAAATTTCTATACATTTAATTTCGAAAAAAAACATGTATGATGTATAGCCTCTTCATGCAAGAATATTGTCTTATAGAATGATCCCCAGTAATTAGTAAATAATTATTCTATCCAAAATTAGATTTTTCCAACAGACTTTCTTATGAAGAATTGTATAGATCTTGTATTTGACTGTTAGCTAAATATTATGCTATTGGTCCCACTTTTGAAGACTTAGACGAAGCTTGGTTATGAAGTTGTTACTGCTTAATTACAATTGCATCACCACCTTCTACTTCTTCTTTTAACCCGCCTTGAATGGATTGAAAGGAATACTCTTTGATATGATGCTAATCAATGAGGTGCTATTATCTATTTTAATTTTCCAGGAAGTACACATGTTGAAAATTTTAAGTACACCATACATGGACACACCCAAGATCATGTCTCATAGTAGCTCATGTTGTGTGCATGATCTTAATCTTTGGTAGGAATTATGTTGCTAGCATTTTAGTTTTTGTTTGTAGTTTGAATATCTTGTGTTTGCATTTTTATGTTTTAAAGACGTATTATTCCCTACTACAAGAAATACTTAGGATTGAGTTGTACTCAAGTTAGGAGAGATTCTCCTTAGTTCAATACATACATGTGAAGATCAAACTACAAGCTCACAAGATTTGTTATATAGAGTAGGCCTTTAACAAGTTCAATATATTATGATCATTGATGAACGTGAATATTTTGAGGGCCATACCTTCTTTTGTTGGGTCGTGGGCCATACCTTCTTCTTGATGGTAATGTCCTTTATCATAAATGTGTATACAAATTTAGGGGACATTAAAAGTCATATTACCATTCATCAATTTAGGGATAGGGTTTCAATGTTAAACTTGTAAGTTTTGAGTCATAGTTTTAGGGTTAGAGTTTGAGTCCTCACTTTTAGGGTTTTTGTATTTGTTTTTCATATCCAAAATATGTTGAAAAAAGTAACTTCCAAAGATATTATTATTGTATTAGTGTTATACCTCCTTCAGGGGATGTTATTGATGTATTTGGTAATGTAAAAGTCATTGAAAGAGTCAATGTAAACACTCATTGTAAGTCAAGTCAATATAAATTGATAATGTGCCATTGTACTAATTTTATATCATTTTTTTGATGCAGGATTCACTTCTGGTTTCTATGTCGATTTGGAATTTCAATTTTGGAATATTAAGTAAGATTTCAAACATGGATTGAAAGAAAAACAAAATCATTACAAAAGGATGTAATATCATATTTTCAAAAGCCTTAATCTAGTAATACACATCCTATTCATGCTTCAAGCTCTTTTGAGCAAGGTATCGGTGAGAGAGATGTCAACACTTTTGAGAATGTATCTATAGCCCATACAATGGATGGTAGAATACATTCCTCTAGTGATCAAAGTGAGACAAATGCATTTTCATCTAAAATTGGTAGTTCAAATGTTGAATATTTTTCTTTGCAAGGTGACATAGTGCATTCACGGAAAAGGAAAAAGGGCCAATGGGACATAGGGAGAAAATTCAAATTTGATTGGGTCTCAAGATACCCATTTATTGAACCAATACCTTCAGTAAATGAGAATGAGACCTCGCGAGAAGTTAAATGCATTTTATGTAGTTGGAAACTTGGCAAGGTAGTGAAATTGTAGATGAAATTAGACACAATAGAGAAGCATTTTGGAAAGGTGTATGATAATAGAGCTGCAAATGATAAGAATAAATCTAATCCCAAATGGAATTCTATTAGCCAATGTCAACATCTCCAATTTGAAGAGGAATATAATAAATTCTTACTAAATAAGAAAAAACTCGAGGAAAGTGGAGGAACCATCACATCTCAATTTGGAAAGATGATGGTAACAAATTTGTTATCAAAGATGATACAATTAAGCATTTTATTTCACCTCCTATCCAATGGTCGCCCTATGAAAGATTATTGAAAAATGACAAAACATCTATGTTTTATTCAAGTGCCAAATTTTTCGTCTTCTCATTGGCCTTTATCGAGTGGTTGGGAATGGGGAAAATATCTAGCTCAAGTAGAAAAGGACAATATGAAAGACAAGATTGAAAATGCTACATTTTTGTCACTATCTTTGGATGACGTTATGGCTATTGATAATACTACATGGATTTGCATGAGCATTTATATGATCAATGACCATATTAGGTATTTCTATCTACTTGGAATTCATAAAATGACCAAAATTTCTACAGCAGAAAATATTTATGAACTTGTTATTGATAGTTTGAAGACAATTGGTGGTATGGATCATTCCATGATTGCAAAAAAATTGTTATGTGTTGGAGAAGATGGAGCATTAGTAATGCAAGGACAACATAATGGCCTTTGTGCTAGACTGCAACTCTCGGCTTCACCGTATATGCTTAGTATTCATTGTATGGCTCATCGGATGAATCTTGCATTTAAAATAGTGAGCAACTTTTCATTCGTTTCAAAGGTTGAATATCTTGTACATGAGGCTCATGCATAATTTTGTCGGAGTCCTAAAGGATTTTTAGAGTTTAATTTTTTTTTGAATGTGTTACAAATGGAAAAAACTATTAAAAGACGTTGATACAAGATGGACATCAATGAAGGGACGAACTGAAAGGCAATTCAATGAATATGCATCCTTGGTAGATGTGATGTGTGAACATCGCTCAAGTGTAGAAAAAGCTCAAACTCTTTTATTTCTACTGACTGATATAGAGACATTATTGACATTGGCTGGAATTCTTCCTATGCTTCATGAAATGAATAACCTCGCGAAGATGGCTCAGAGTCACACGATGTATATTGTTGAATACAAAAGAGAAAGAAAATTAACATGTCTTGCATTGGATAATTTGTATATTATGGCAGAGTCTTTTACAGGTCTAGCATTTACAAATTGGAGTAAGATAATCAATATAGAAAATGTTGATTTTTTTTAAAAGTTTGATAAAAAATGGATGTTATGTATGGCAGTTCGTGGGCATATGGTTCCCTTTTATTATAATGATAAGATAGGAAGATCCACCAAACAGTGCCCCGTGGCAAGAGAACGATTTCACAAAATGTTGTAATTTCAGCGAGATGCAACTTGATAGAAATTGCAAAATCACTATCATCGAAGATAACAGAACGGTTTCCTCACGATGAATTGTTGGAGACCATCTCTATATTATACTCTCAATATTGGAACCATAGTCAAATGTTTAGATACTTTAAAGGTTGAATTTATAGAGAAATGCAAGATTTTGCAGAGCCATTTTTGTTGAGAGACCGAGATACAAGGAGAACATATTCAAGGTATTTTAGATTGAGAAAAAATGATAGATCAAGCTCAATGCTTTGCTGCAACAATGTGGGACCAATTTTCTCCATTGGATAATAAAGAATATGGTGCAATTACAAGATTATGGACTAACCTCAGTGGTAACAAAATCCTACGACAAAGAATGTCAGAATATTTCAAATTAGTGGATTTATGTCAAACCATGATTTTGGGATCAGTGGAGGATGAGCAAATGTTTAGTGCACTGACATTCTTGAAGTCAAAGTTGAGGAACAAGCTTGATAAAAATGTGGATACATGCTTAAGATTATTAACAAAATATGAGGTTGACAATTTTCCGTATGAAAGAGCATTAGCTCTTTGGCGATCAAATCGTGAAAGAAGGGGAGAAAACACTCTAACAAATATCTCTAATGAACTTGATGCGAAACATAATGTTTTGGATTATCATAACGACGGTTCATTAGGAGAAGGTCGTGTTCAGAATGTAAAAAATGAGGACAAGGGCTAGAATGTGAATTGGAAAATGAATTTCACCTAAGATTGTATATGATCTAATACACATGAGGGACTCTTGAATCTTATTTTGGTCCAGGTGTTCAATGTACCCTTGTTGGTGATCACTATATATGAATTTAAGGTTATGTTTTAGGTAAAAATAGATTCTACATTGTACTTTTTTGTTGTAGCATTGATGATTTGAGCTACATTACCTTCATGCAGCTTATTTTAATATTGATGTTTTGATATTTATCTCTTACATTGTCTCTTTCTTGTATGTGACAGGAAATGACGCTGGAATTTGAGAAAGCTAGGGTTAGGAGCTATCTCTTCACATAGATAGTATCCTAACATTAAAGGATAAATAACTAATTTGACAACACTTTCGCTAAGAAATAATGGGATCATTCAAGTACATGAAACCATGTTGTTGTTTAGCACAAATATCTTGACAATTTTTTATGGTTTGTTTATTGCTTTTGTTTGAAGCATTTTGTCGATTTTTGAAGTTTTGTGTATTTTGGTTAAATATTGTGTTAGTCCCTTGAATGATTCTAGTTCTCATTTGATGCTTGGTTTAACCCTTTGTTGTAGCTTGAATCAAGATTGGTTTTAGTCGTTTTCCATTGATTCAAGGTTTGAGAAAAGATGTTTTTATTAACTTTTGGTGCATGAATGAATTATCTTCACTTTTTTTATTCTTTTATGTTGATTGTATATTTTCTTTGTAAATACTTATCGTTATTTAAAAAAATAAATGAGCTCTACATAGCTAAGTGAAGAGAAAATTGGTCTATGAACTAGGTTCCTATGCATTGATTGTAGGATACCTATTGGCACGAGACCAACATTCATCCAATGCAATAATCAATTGGCATAATTACAATGCATAATTGTATTAGCCTCCATGACCATAATTGGCTAGTGGAGGCCAAGATCAGGCATAATGTCTGATTCTATCAGTTTATCGGTTTGTCAAAATTCAGGTCCCCACATATCCGTCGGACCATTAAGGGACAAGATAACAAGTGGAGTCCCCACTTGCCCTGAATCTAGTCAGTGTAGTTGTGTTTCATCGACACCTTCCACTTGTGACTCGTGAGTCTACATATTTTGTTAGTGATGAGGTGATTCATGTTATTTGACTAATGTTTTTGTTCCTCTATTTTTGAAGTACGTTGAAAAGTATTTATGGTAGCAAGATTGCTATATGTCAATTTTAGGTTGCATTTAAGGTAAAAATAGATTCTATATATTGTGTTTTACATTGTAACATTGATGATTGAGATTGCATTTCCTTGATGTTAGTTATTTAAGATTAGTGTTTTAATATTTAACTATTACATTGTCTTTGTTGTTTGTGAAAGGAAATGAAGTCAGAATTTGATGAAGTTGGGGCCTATCTTTTCAAATAGATAGTGTCATAGTATTAAAGAATAAATAAATAATTTAACAAGACTTCCGCTAAGAAAGAATGGGCTCATTCTAGTACATGAAATCGTGTTAATGTATAGCTTTGTAATTTCTATGGTTTGCTTACTGTTTATGTTTGCAGTAATTTGTCCATTGTGGAAGTTTGGGTTTATTTTGGTTAAAGATTGTGTTAGTCCCTTGAATGCATTATGATTCTAGTTCTTATTTGATGCTTTACTGAAACCTTTGTAGTAGCTTCATTGGTTTCATTTGATTTCCTTTGATTCAATGGTTTGAGGAAATATGTTTTTATTTCTTACCTAGCTGATGCATTTCTTCATTTTATGTTCTCTTCCAGAGATTTTGTTGGACTCCTTCTTAGCCATATATGGGACACTTCCTTTAATTTAGGGATTTCTTGAATTTCTGCAGTCTTGAGCTTTGTGATCAAATACATTACACTGTAGTATTTTACAATGTAACAAAATCTTGCAATATGTCTAGCATGATTGCATCTCCAACATCTTAACAAGTTCTTGGAATTTCCAATACGTAATCTTGCATAGAATTTGCAGTCCAAAGCTTTGTGTTAGTCCTTTGAATGCTTCTGGTCCTCATTGGATGCTTAATTTAACCCTTTGTTGTAGCTTGAATCAAGATTGCTTTTAGTCGATTTCCATTGATTCAGGGTTTGAGAAAATATGTTTTTATTACATTTTAGTTGCATGAATTAATTGTCTTCACTTTTTCGATTCTTTTATTCTGATTGTGTATTTTCTTTGTAAATACTTATCATTACTCAAAAAAATAAATGAGCTCTACATAGCTAAGCAAAGAGAAAAATGGTAGATGCACTAGGTTCTTATGCATTGATCGTATGATACCTATTGACACGAGACCAACATTCATCTAATGCATAATCAATTGACATAATTACAATGCATAATTGCATTAGCCTCCACGGCCTCAATTGGATAGTGGAGGCCAAGATCGAGCACAATGTCTGATTCTATTAGTTTATCGGGTTGTCAAGATTTAGGTCCCCATATGTACGTTGGACCATTAAGGGACGTGATAACACGTGGAGTCCCCATTTTCCCTGAATCTAGTCAGTGCTGTTGTGTTTCACTGACACCTTCCAGCTGTGACTCGTGAGTCTACATGTTATGTTGTTGATGATGTGATTCATGTTATTTGACTAATATTGTTGTTCCACTAATTTTACAATATTTTATAAATTAGTGAAAGATTCGCTAGTTTTTACAACTTTTTATAATGAAATGAAATATTCGTCAAGATTTTACAATATCTTATAACTTAGTGAAAAAATAACCAAGATTTTACAACATTATATAATAAAATGAAAGATTCGCCAATATATATATATATATATATATATATCTTAGTGATAAAATTGCCTTTAAATTTTCCTATATATCGGAGAGATTTGCCCATTTTTTTTACATATAATTCTAAGGGGTTCTTAAAATCATCCCTGATTTTCATCCAAACGATTATGAAATGAGAGTGCAAAGGGGATACAGAGTTTGACGAACGCCATGTAATGAAGCTAGAGCAGAGCCTAGAATCAAGACACTAGGCTCTAGCCTTTGCCCTCCAGACTCCAAAATCAAATTGATAAGGGCAACTATCAAACCAAAGGATTCAATTCCATTAACTACAAGTGACTTCGATTATAACTTAGGTACAAGCATTTACACCGATTCGCTATTCCATTAACTATAGTTTGCGATTATAGCTCAATGAATCTTATGAACATGCCCAGTGCCATACATTTTCATTACTAGGTAGTACACTGATTCATTACATTCAGAAACCAACCAACTCAACTCTTGACAAGTGCCCCTGTTGTGGTGGTAGTAGCATTTATGATTGCTAGGTACTACATTGATTCATTACATTCAAAAACCAACGAGCTCAAACTCCTACCAAGTGCCTTGTTGTGCCATGTTGTGGTAATAGCATTTATGATGGGTGATGGAAACAAATAAACTTTTGGCAGTTTTAATTTCTTCATACTCGTAGATGTTAGTGAAATTCAATCTTACGTGTTAAATATGTCCCACATGTCGTACAACACGTCAAAATATGAGGCCCAGGTTCGAGGACTTTGCAAGCAGGTCTGGAATTTGATGTTCCACAGAACGTTTTTTTCATTTTTACACGTATTTGACATGTAAATCTTTGATAAAGACGTCGACCTTGACAGGTAAAAAAGTAGTTGAAACGCCAATTTGACATTTATGAATTTAGATAACCCGTCAAAATTTTTAATACCTATATTAACTACTAAAACTTAGCTAACAATCATTGGCCATTGTGCTGGGTCATCTTGCGGGCTGCTCTTAATTTCCAAATTTTTAGTTAATCAAGGAACACATAAATGCTAGACTTTTCTATTTCCGTGTATGTGTATTGTATTTATTTATATTTTGTGTTTCTAATTATATTATTAGTCTTCCCTTGAGCCTTCAATTTTTTCCAAGAAGAATCTCTAAAATTTTCTCCTTTAAAATTTTATAATTTACTTTATTAGTAAATTTCTATATAATATAAAAAAATATTTTATTCACATTTATATATAATATTAAAAATAAATTGACACTCAACAAAATTGGTTGAACCGTCAAATGATAGACACAAAAAACTTGAAATCATCATTAAAAATTTATTGACAAGCACAAGAAAATTGAATTTTCAAGGCTGTTCGCAAGTTCGCATACCGTAATAAGTATGAGAAAGATTCCATGTAACACTCACACAATTACAAGTCAAAAGACCTTGCACCACACCCAATAAATACCAAGAGGGGATTTTTTGACAGGCTGGTTTTTATCAGTTTTTTGTCATAAATCTTCACTGAATTTTCAAAACATTGCTGTGAAATGTTGGAGTTTTCTTATCATTTGATTTCATTTCCTAGCTTAAAACAGCTCAACAAACAACAAAAATTACAGATTTTGATGATTAAATTCACCGGATTCCTAAAAAATTACAGATTTTGATGATTAAATTCACCGGATTCCTAAAACAAATCAACCTGGAAAGTCAAAAAGTCCGTATTTAGAGAGCTCCCATAAATACAAGGTCCCTTCCCCTCCCGAATGGAAGTATATCCATGGACCTGGCAGTACCAAATGCATCTTTATTTCTTCATTATCACTCTGAATCAACCTGGAAAGTCAAAAAGTCCCTAGTTAGAGAGCTCCCATAAATACAAGGTCCCTTCCCCTCGAATGGAAGTATATCCATGGACCTGGCAGTAACAAATGCATCTTTATTTCTTCCTCATCACTCTCAGTATCAGTCTTTAAATTCTAGAAAAATCCATTCACCCTGTTACCTTCATCTTAACGATGAGGTCGCCTCTTCTTCAATCTCTACTGGTGTCAATGGGCAAATTCCTCAAAAACCACATACTAGAATCCCCAACTCTTCATTTATGCAAGTTCGGAGAGAAGAGTCGAACGCCAATGGCGGTACCAATGCCTGCGCTTCTCTCTTGCAGGCATCTACCAATATCCAACAGCTTCATCAAATCCACGCCCACATGCTCAGAACTGGACATTACAAGAACAAATTTTTAGTCACCAAGCTTTTGCATATGTATACCAATTGTGGCAGTATGGACAGTGCTCGGCTTCTCTTTGACAGAAGAAACAGACGAAATGCTCTGTTTTGGAATGTTATGATCAGAGGGTATGCGAGAAACGGGCTCTGTGAAGAAGCCCTTCGGCTCTATTACCAAATGCAGCAGGTGGGGTTGCATCCAGATAAGTTTACATTTCCCTTTGTATTGAAAGCATGTGCTGGTCTATCTGATCTACAAAAGGGTAAAGAGATCCATAGGGAGATCGTTGCAACTGAATTTGAGTGGGATGTTCATGTGGGTAATGCCCTTATACACATGTATGCAAAATGTGGGAGTATAGAGGATGCACGCCAAGTTTTTGACAAAATGTCTGAACCGAATTTGGTTTCTTGGACAGCCATGTTTTCAGGGTATGTCAAAAATGGATTTGCGGAGGATGCCTTGATGCTTTTTCATCAAATGCAGCTGCGGAACATGGCGCCAGACTCGGTCACCATGGTGAGTGTAATCCAGGCATGTGCGCATTTGGGCAATCTGCAAAGAGGTAAGCAGTTACATGGTTTTGTGATTCGGAAGGGATTGGATTCGGATCTCAATGTGCAGAATTCACTTGTAGTTATGTATGGAAAGGGTAGGAGAGAAGAGGTGGCTTGCAAACTGTTTGAGAAAATGCAGTATCGGGATATCGTCTCGTGGAATTCGATGCTTGCTGTGTATGCACAAAATGGGCATCCCAACGAGGCCTTGGAGATGCTTATTAGAATGCAATTTGAAGACGTTGCGCCTGATTCTGTCACCATGGTTACTGCTCTTCAGGCTTGTGCTGATTTAGGAGCCCTGCAACAGGGTAAATTGATACATGATCATGTAATTCGAGTCGGATTTGAGTCGAATGTTTTTGTGGGAAATTCCCTTATAGCTATGTACGCCAAGTGCGGGATTGTAAACATTGCACGACAGGTGTTTGATAGTATGTTTCAGAAGAATGTGATCACTTGGAGTGCAATGATTGCAGCCTATGGGATAAATGGGTTGGGCGAGGACACCCTTGCTTTGTTTACAGAAATGCAGCAGTCAGGCGTGAAACCAAATGATATTACCTTCATTTCTGTTTTATCAGCATGTAGTCATGCAGGCCTGGTAGATGAGGCCTGGAGATACTTCAACTGCATGAGCCTACAATATGGTGTTTCACCCAAAGCAGAACACTATGCTTGTATGGTTGACCTTCTTGGCCGTGCGGGGCAGTTGGCTGAGGCACAAGCGTTCATCGATAGCATGCCATTTGAACCTGCTGCCAGTGTCTGGGGGGCCCTGCTGGGTGCCTGTAGAATTCACCAAAATATTGAGTTAGGAAAACATGTTGCAGAACACCTTTTTAACTTGGAGCCAGAAAATGCTGGTTACTATGTGCTACTGTCAAACATTTATGCCGCAGGAGGTAGGTGGGATGATGTAGAAAATGTTAGAACAATTATGAGAGACATGGAATTGGTGAAGAGACCAGCATGTTGCTGGATTGAATTAAATAACAGGGTACATGCATTCCATGTTGGTGACAAATTGCACCCTCAAACTGATGCCATTTCTGCTACATTAGAGTCATTAGCTCTTCAGATGAAAGAGGTAGGTTATGTGCCTGATGTGAACTTTGTGCTGCACGACGTTGAGGATGAAGTGAAGGAATCCATGCTTGGAAGTCACGGTGAGAAGCTGGCCATTGCTTTTGGACTTATCAACACATATCCTGGGACTCCTATCCGGGTTACAAAAAACCTGCGTGTATGTGGTGATTGCCATAGTGCCACTAAGTTCATTTCGAAAGTTGTCAAGCGAGAAATTATTGTGAGGGATGCACACCGGTTTCATCATTTCAAGGATGGATTGTGTTCTTGCAAGGATTACTGGTAATGGTGAACTAAGTACATACAAAGTTATGTATCTATGAAGTTATGGATATTAATTTCCCTAGGTTGGAACTCTGGGACTGTTATGGTTTTCTCGAATCTCCATTAACCATAAAATCTTGAATTTTGAGTTTGCAAAGCTTAGGGCTCAAAACATAATTCCATATTTTTTAGACACCAAAGTTCTCACCATGGCTTCAGAGGTCTACACTGGTTGTTTATAATTTCTATCTTCATATTGAAGTGATAGATGATAAAGGGTGTAATAATTTTGTAATGGAAAAAGTGATTCACAGTGCCCTAGTTGAACTTAATCATCATACAGAAGTGGATTATGTTTTTGACAACGCACTTCCAGTCACCTAGTAAGGGAGCTTTGAACATCCTTTATTTGAAGCAAAAGCTTCTCATGCTCAAAACATAATTCCATACTTTTTAGGCACCAAAGTTCTCACCATGGCTTCAGAGTTCTACACTGGTTGTTTGTATTTTCTATCATCATATTGAAATTCTTGATGATAAAAAGGTGTAATAATTTTATAATGGAAAAAGTGATTCATAATGCCCTAGTTGAACATAATCATCATTACAGAAGTGGATAATGTTTTTGACATCGCACTTCCTGTCACCTAGTAAGGGAGGGAGCTTTGAACATCCTTTATTTGAAGCAAAATATTCTCATGCTCAGAACATAATTCCATACTTTTTAGGCACCAAAGTTCTCACCATGGCTTCAGAGGTCTACACTGGTTATTTATAATTTCTATCATCATATTGAAGTGCTTGATGATAAAGGGTGTAATAATTTTGTAATGGAAAAAGTGATTCATAGTGCCCTAGTTGAACTTAATCATCGTGCATAAGTGATTTATGTTTTTGACAATGGAAGTCAGTCACCTAGTAAGGGAGCTTTGGACACCCTTCATTTCAAGCAAAAACTTCTCATTGTATTGTGATGTACTTTATTCGAAGATATCTACATTTGATCTCTATTGATAGGAAACCTGTTTGAAACTGAACTCAACTTAAAAGGCAATCTTTAGCTTCTAAGCTAACTGTTTAGGATATGTTTCAACCTGATGTTTTCCTACTAGTGAGTATTTTCAAAGCCAATTTTTGTCAGCTGGGCAGGAACTTGGGCTGTTCAAATTCTTTCTGAATGAAATCATATCCATAAAATGGCTTAGTTTGATCCACCTACTTTCTGTTTTAGGAGGAACTTTAATTGGACCTGACTATCTCTAGTGTCATGGGTTGCACAATTGAGGATTCCCACCAGTTGTGGGTTGAGATAGATGACCACATTCCTCATGGTGAGGGGTTTTAAAATCTTTTTGCTCTCCACGAAGTGGAGAATGAGGAGCACTTCATTTTCTGGTATCCATCTATTATGAGATCTAAGATCTAGGGGAGGCCATTGTTTGTACAGAGACTCTGGAGGCTCCCTAACCACTTTTTCAAGTTTCTACTATCCAGATTAGAGATGCTTAGCCCTCTACCTATGAGATATCATCACTTGCAAACATAGAGCTTTACAGGAGACCCTTGGGGCCAACCCTAGGATTATAAGGTTGGCGACCTCTTTCTTTCAACCCATTTAGGATGTTGGGGTTACTAAGAACCCTTTAGATGTCATTCTAGAGAGAGAGGGGTTAGTGAGACGGTATTCCTTGCAGAGTGCTACTACCAAAGAACCCCATTGTCACCACCTTCATTCCAAGTATAGTGGATTTGTTTCTATCCGACATCAAGGACCATCCAATGCCCTTTGCCCACACATCCTGGAATAGTTAGACATGGGTGCATTACTATTTTGCTTTCTTCTTCCAAAGGTTCGTTGACCTTGTATTTTAGGCAAGCTTATATGGGAGGCACTCTACCTCCTTCGAGTTGTGTCCAACCTAGCTCTCTTAGCATTGAGCATTCTCCTAGGGATTTTATCAGATCTTATATTGTTCTGATTAGAGTGGAGGATGATGACACAATGGGTTCCTCCACTTTCTTATCGAGAATTAATATAGACATGCGACAATGTCGATCCCTTGTCTTAGTGGCCAATGTTGATCTTCATCATGGCTTAAAGGGAATTTGTACATGTACTTGTGTTTTCTACTTTAGGTTTACTTGTTTTGGGTTTACTTTGCTCCTTTGTGTTTAACTACTTTTCTTGTCCTTAGGGTTCTTTTTACCCAAGTTCCTTTTTATTTTTTATTATGATGGATGTAATTTTGAGTCTCATTGACGTACTTTGTTTTGTAAACATTTATGTAATTTCTTTCTTTCTAACCAAGAATTACCCAAAACCCCATTTGGTTTGGTGTGTCAACTTATCCAAGATTAGACTATATTTGCTCAAAGATGTTGAGTCTCAACAAGTTTGATTGAATTATACTATGTTTTAGTATCTTTAATTTTAATTTTGTAAGGCACTTCCTTTGACTCTTAACGCTTATCCAATCAACATTGACGTAGAAAGTCTTGACTAAACAAGCTCTATTCCTTGTGTGACCAAATTGGATCATGTTTGATTTGTATATCCCAAATTTAATTTTACATGTCTTTACCTTTTTGATATATTTTATGTTTTTAAAATAAATTGGATCATGTTTGATTTATATATCCCAATTTAATTTTACATGTCTTTACCTTTCTGATATATTTTGTGTTTTTAATTTGCATATTTCTTTGTTGAGTTACCATGTTGACTACCCATTTTGAGTTACCATGTTGACTACCCATTTTGGATTTGAGTCCTACTCAAATGACTTTGTTTATACTATAATTTTGTCCACATTAACGCCCTTGTTATTAAGCACTTGAACCTTTATAAGAACCTGATTAATGGTCCGTGCACATCATTGCTATATGGAATTAGAAAGTTGTCTATTTTGGGCTCTTGTTCTCTTTTCATTTTGTGAGAAGTTTGAAGCCAGAAGTGCCCCAAATTCTATTAAGAGTTAAGTTGAACTAAAGTATGTTGATTTCAAGTTTGGAATAAATATTTTACGGGGTTGTAACCTATCTTTGATTAAGATAAATTTATAGTTAGAACATTAAGTTATGGTAAATTAATGGTTAGAACATTGAGTTATAATAGTGGATACATGTAAAGCCTCGTTTTTAATTCTTGCATATTTGCTCATGACTTGAAGGCCATACATGGGTAGATAGATAAGGTAAATCATTTGGTAAGTTAAATTTAGTGACTAATGATTTGTATATATCATTATGAATTTCATATATATATATATATTCCATGCACAAGAAAATATAGAAAAAATATCAAACTATTTTTTTGGTTTTTTTATAATATATGTTTATGGAAATATGTGTCAAATTCTTTTTAATATTTTATTCACTTTTATTTTATAAATCAATGAAGCTATTGCAATATAGGAAAGTCAATGAATATATATATATATATATATATATTGATTTGTGTGGACATCTATGTTAATGGAGATTTGGATTTGATTTGTTCAACATTTTTTTAATGGTTTTATTAAGTCAATATCATAATATTATATATCATAAATTTGTAATTTATTAGGAAATATGAAATGCACATATTATTATAAATTCAACAACAAGTGTGTTCTCCTTTGGTAAGAATGAATAAAATTTCTTATTTTCTTTTTAATTCTCGAAAGTAATAGTTACTAAATAAAAAATACTAATGATGACAAATGTCCTTGAAAAAATAAAGATTGATGCTAAATCTAATATTATTTTCATCATTGTTATTGATGACATTAAATTCTAACATTAATATTGATGAGCATGACATCACCGATTTCAAGAAATGAGCCTATTATTTATGCACAACGTCCTTCTAAATACATACATTAAAATGTTAATATATGATTTGAACCACAAATATAAATTACCATGGCCCTTACACGCTGACCCTTAAACCTAACCTATTAACCCTTGATGAACCTTAACATATTAAACCCTAGCCTTAATTGACTAACCCCTAATAGCCCCTAACCCATAAGATTCAATGGTTCATACCACTAATCCACTAACCCTTGTCAAGGCCTCAATCCAGTCATGCTACCCTTAACTTCGCGAACTCAAACAACTCTCAACCCACTCACCCCTAACCCCTAGTATTTCCATGTTTGATAATATTAACCCTTTAAAACACTATGTTTGAATAAAATTGTCCATGGTTGAGATTAATAATCTACTAACACACTAACTATGACTGAATATAAGCATCCATGGTTGACAATACCCCTACCTACTAACCCCTACAAGGTATGGCTTTTGTACTTCTTACTAACCATACATGTATCCCATTGGATATTGATGTGTGGGGTATTTCAAGATGCACTGACCTCACACAACCCACCCTAAATGACCCTAAAGTCTTCCTATCCATCTTAAAGATGACCCGAAGTGTGCTAAAGTCCTTCCTTTTGAGTCCCCTTCCTTGAGATGGATGTGTGATTATCATTTTCCATTTGATATATAATGAAATCTTAGAGTCTCCCTTTCATATTTTATCTTACCTAGTTGCAAGTTTGTCTATGGTAGGTGTTTTAGCCAATCTATTTGAGTTAGTCTCCTACAAATGTGGATCTCACTCAATCAATGTTCTTGAGTAGATGTCTTGGTTAGTTATGGATCCTCCTTTGAGTTTCTAAACTACCTTTGACATATTAGGGAATCCTTTTTAAGACAAATGCATAGTAAACTTTTAGCCTAACTTAAGTATATATCAAGTCACCACTTTATGTAACCATATCGAAATTGTTTTTAGTGATTCATTGATTCTTATGGTATAGATCATAGGGTTTTTAGAAAGACCTATGGCTCAACTCATTATCCTTTGCTATCGTGAATCAAAAGTTTTGGTTTGACTTTTTTTTAAGGACCACCTCCCCAATAATGACTGCAATAGTTGGAAAATCCACCCAATTGTTCCCTAATCTATTTAATCTACACCATTTCTCTTTCTTAAGGGTTCCAAACCTTATTCTCTCATGTGATGAATATTTATCAAATTGTCATCTCTCTAGTTCATTTTTTTGGTTACCTTCTAAATTCCATGTTTTTAAGGCTCGCAAGGATTAGCTATTTTTTATTTATTTTACATGCAACCAAGCACCCCACCCTCCAACACATAAGCAAGGGTGAGATATTTCTCATGTCTCATGGAGAACCTCAATCAACAATTATTTTACGAGGAGCAACCATCTCACAAGCAAAATTTGAACTCAAGTGGGGATAATACCAATTCTTCCTCTCAACCACACAAGCTAGACCAAGTTAACATGCCAAGATTGGCTATGCCCATAAAACCTCCACATATTTGGAGGTTGGTATAGTTTTATTATGGGTGGTATTGAACTAGCTTAAGCTATATCAAAAATATTAACACGTCTTAGTGCATAGCTTTTAATTAAATATAATATAAATACTGGAAGATCATAAACCAAGCTCACAAACATATATGCACATAAAATAATAACTAACTTTGCTATCTCACATATGTAAGAAACAACTCAACACACAATAAACAACTTTCACTGTTTATAAAAAAATCTAATAAATGTATTATCATAATCTACCTCTACTACATATTCACACATTTCCTTTTTCTTTACCATTACAATTACAATATATTTATACATGATCATTTACTCAATAATACACTATTTAAGTTTATAAGTTAAGGCCCACATATATATATATATATATATATATATATATATATATATAATAAACATCTTTTATAAAATATATATGTTAAGTTTATAAGTTAAGGACCCATACATATATATATATATATATATATATATTATAAACATCTTTTATAAAATATATATGTAAGGAAAAATTATCGCTCACGTTGAGATCCCCTCTCACTCTTATATCATGTATTGTTATGTCCTCGACAACGGGATATATATGAATCAGTTAGGGCTATTATTTGGAGTAATTTGTAGTAACTTTAACAAAAACATATCATTTTTGCTATATTTTGTATCAATTTTTTGGGGAGAATTATTTAAATTTTGATTTATCTTACTTTCTATTGGTTTATATAGGTGACGTAGGCCTGGGACTTTGTGCCCCAAGACCCGGTGGCGAGCTTGCTTAAGCATTCATTTTGTGCCTGGCATCCTACCTTGTATGGATGGAAATACAATGTACAGAGTCACGAGTGTTATTACAGTATTAGTTGATTTTCTAATATATGAATAGAATGGCGGTGGCCATGAATTGACATTAATGTATGACTTGATAATTCAAACAACAACTAAATTTGACTTCTATTTCCATGATTTTAACGATTTCAGCTAAGTACGCACATTTTGTCCATCTCTGGTTTATTTGCAGTGTTTTCCTTTTATTGCAGGATTTTTCATGATTTTGGATTCCATGAAGTTATTCATCAATGAAGTGACATTGTTTTATAAAATTCTATTTCAAAGGTCTAGACTCTAGTTAATGGTTAATGTATGCAAAATGATTTTATAAAAATCAGAGTTACCAGATTTCACTGAATTTGATTTTTGAATTCATTAAATATGATTTAATGAATTCTAAAGTAAGGTTAGGTGTGATTTCATGTATTAGTGTTAGTTCTGTGCATTTTTTTCTTGTGATTTGGGCTATTCCATGTTTTTTTAATTTAATTTTGTTAAAGGATATACAACACTAGCAGCACAAGGAAACCCATTGGAAAACCCATTATGCATATGATCTTAAGAGTTGTTTCATGTTTTACGTCAAGTTAAACAACTTTTATTTTTATTTTTTTCTATTTTAAATTACTGTAGGAATTCGCAAGGGTTCACTGTTATTTTGATTTGAGGGTTAAGGGCATTTCAATCCAGTGCAATTTCAGGGTCAAAGGTTCGCCATTGAGGAGACAATGTATGCTTTTGTTTCAACCTATGAACTGAATTGCCTGATTTTTTCTCTAGGTTGGTTTGTTTGGTTGGGTTGTATTGTTTATATCTATTATATATACTCGCAGAAGGTTTACCATCTCTACCATCCACTAATGTGGGGAAGTATTGCTGGGTTTCCCGTAAATCTTTCCATTTGAAAAAAAATATCTATTATATATGATCAGAATAATAACAGAGCTTGATCATTTTCTAGTATTTGTTTGCAGTCATTGCAAAGATGAAATGACACGCCCGAGAAATAGAGATGATAAAGAATCCGACCAGACTGAATCCGACCAGACTGAATTAGGTAAAGATCCACATTCTTTCATGCTCTCTATTAAATAGTTAACCTATAGAAAATAGCTAACCCTTGCGTGGTACTTATTTGCGTGCATTTTATTATTATGTCACTCCCATCTCCATCCTTTACATATCGAGAATAAAGTTGGTTCTACGTTTGTTCATCCACAACAGAAACAACATGCACAAAATAATTTCACCTTTTATTCTCTCTGTATCGTACTTCATTCGTTTTTGCTTTTGTTTCGATTGTGCTTTTCTGTCCACAAATGTTCAAACATGAGGATGGTCAATGCCATAGTGTTTGGAGGCAGACTCAACATAGTTTGATAAATTTGTGATTCTATTAGATTCTATTAAGTAGCCGATAAAAATAAGTTTTAAACAAATTTTAAAATTTTAAAAAAATTAATAAAAAAATATACATGTTCAAAAAACGAAGATAAAACTAATTATATAAATATTATACATTTATCTTTTAATGTGTAAAAAAGGAAATATACGAAAGATCAGTGTTGTTCAAGACATTCAAGGTTTTGTAATTAATTTGGTCCAATTTAAATTTGTAGGTATCTAATTTAATATACATATAATCGATTGGTGTAAGGGGGCGAAAATAATTATATGGATTCATTCTTATTATTGATTTTTGTTTAGGTATTAATGTTATTCCACACTTTGTGTGGAGGCTTTAATTTGGTATTTTTTGTTGAAACCTATAAAAAATATTGGCCTATAAAAGCTATAATTATATGCCAAGGTGTCAAGGTCGTATCCAAATTAACCTTATAATTATTAACATTATATGGGAAGGTTTAGTGGGTTTAAAGGTTTAGTGGTTTTTTTTAATATACCAAGGTCATGTCCAAATTAACATAGAGCTCCGTTGCATTAATTCAATTTTGTTAATATAGTTACATGTAAATATATATTATATATATGTTAGAATTTACTAAATTCAAACATTGTAGCTGGATTCAGAGACCCCACTGCAGATTAAGCGGTCTCTAAATCCATCTGCACTAATAGAATTTAGTAAATGTATAAATTTATTGTCAAATTTTGTATTTTTTTCATTGCAGGAGTGACAACTAAAGATAAACAAATAAATTACTAAATGACCAATTGTTATGTGGTAATTTTTAGCCTAGATAACCCCTAACAAAATATAGCAAGAGCAATTGGATATAAAACCATGAATAAAATACAAACTGTAACTCTTAATGATGCCATAGTTATTAATGTCCCTGATAGCATCTAAAAATTAAAAATTCTTTTAGTACCAGAAACGGCCTCCTTTTCCAAGAGCATTACCTAACTCAAATAATTTCTTAAGCACAGAAAAGAATCACACATCTCTAGTCTCATATGTATTCATTCATAACAAGGCATATCCATTAAAATTGCTCAGACTTTACTTGAACAGTTAAATGCTGCTTATGAGATGCAGAGTACACATATTAACAAAACTAAACAGCACTACTTACCCTAGCTGAGGAGCCGTTTGAATAACTACATCTTCTAGACTGAACCAATGTGGGTTGATCCAAACCTTAGCTTTACAAAACTTATTGCTATCCAGAGGTTGGTATCTTGTATTTTGTTCTGTGCTAAATGCGTTCAATTAGAGCCCTGGAAATTCTCTGCAAATAGTGCAGCATGTCGAGGCTAACAAATTTGTATACCATACGTACATTTTCCAGGTTTGCTAACAACAGTTGAATCTCAAAAACTGGTCTACCAATCCGCAATGTTAATTGGATCTGCAAACCGTTAGCTTAAATTTGTTGCTTCATTGCAGAATGCAAATCTATGGTCATTTGAGAATTTTTCTTTTTTCTCTATAGGGTTTGTTTATAAGTAATCTCTGTGGTGATTTGCGTGGATTAACCTTCTTAGCCGTGAATATAAAAAAATGGCTGTTAATTTCTTCTCTAAATATGGCGGACATGGGTTTTCAGGGTGTGAATTACAGTTAATTTATTTGCTGTTAATTAATTGTTGTTTGAATTACAATATTTGTGATAATCTCGTTGCAGCCCACGACTATGGCGAAATTTGTGGTGGAGAAGAAAAACTTAAAAGTTCTCCCTCCCGAGGACATTATCGGCACTTATGACAGTGGTGTTAACTGGACCAGATACTTTTTATTATCGGTGCTTATTAACAGAGGATGATTAGTTTTTACCTTTTAGTTGTTTTGCTTGTTTTGAATTCAGAAATATATTTCTTTTTCTAACAGAAAATCTATAAAAATGTCAATGGCAACTGGGAATGGGAAGCGCCCTTGAGACAATGTGCGGTCAAGCTTTTGGAGCTAAACAATATGATATGTTAGGTGTCTATCTACAACGCTCTTGGATTGTGCTATTGTGCTATTCATAGTTGCTGTGATTCTGTTGCCCATGTATATATTTGCCACCTCCATTTTGATTCTCTTGGGCCAGACCACTGAAATATCTCAGCTTTCGTCCAGGTTTTACTCTGCCAAGTTCGGTTTAACTTAGTTGATTCTCTATGGAGCCAAGTTCGGTTTAACTTGGCTGATTCTCTATGGAGCTTCTTTTCTGCAGACAATCCTATAAATATACAATTTCTGGCCCTCTCAATTGTCTCAAACCCCTTGCTCTTTCATCTCGAGAACACATGAACTCTCTTGAGGCATGTTTTCACACCATCAAAGAGACTTCTCAAAGCAAATTCACTATGTGGTCACAAGGTTCTAGGAGCTTGAATGGTAAGAATTCTACAGACTAAGTGCTTCATGCCGTCAGACTCCTACACTGTGACTCTAACTTGAACGATGTGCTTGCCATGAGAGTATGGGTATCAACTCGTTGTCTTTGTCTACCTTGAAAGCGGCGCTAAATTTGACAGGATTGATATAAGTTGTTAAACATATTGAGATTTAGTTTACAATAAATTTAGTGGAAATTCACCGTGTTCCATTCTCAGTGAAACCAATTTTCTTATCTATCTTAAAACTAACACGTTTCAGACCTTAATCCCACGCTGCCAAAAAACCTATGGGTGCTGTCGATTCAGCTCTGGGTTAAAAATGGGTTCACTCTGCCCTAGGACTTGGGTTTCGGTAAGTTTCAGAAGTAAATGGTAAAATCATTGATGGGTTTCAAATTCTTAAGCCTCTTGAAAGACATGTGGCATAGTGAAGATGACAACATGCTGGATGCCATGCTGATTTGGGGTTCTGAACTGCACTCTAACCATTCCCAACACAACTTGAAAAACAATTGATGAAATTTATTTGGATTTTAAAACCAGGCACAATTCTAGGCCACATTCAGCCATCCTCCAGGTTTCTTTTATTCTCTCTTCACCATTTTCCACACGCATTGTCTCTATATATCCGTCGAATGTATAATGTATTCTTCATTCTATATTCTTGCATGCAATGCTTATCTGTGCTTGTTCTGGAGTCTTCCATGGAAGAGAATACAGTATCGCTTCGATGTGCCCCTAGACTCAAAGCTCTCGTTACAGCAGATGTCCTCTAATGAGCTCGAAGAAAACAGTCTTCCATCTCATGAAAATATATCAGTTTCGAATAGTTAAAATTTCCAATGATTTTGAAGAACATTCATACCATCACCGCAACAATATTAATTTATGGAGGATGCGGATTGGAATGGGAAGGATTGAAAAGAATTAGAATCCACATCAAATTTTTTAGGAGTTCAACAGAAACCTGGTTGGCAAGAATATACTTTCAACCTCCATCTACTTTATTTAGCTTTCCTGCAACTCTCAATGCTGCAACTCTCAATGAGAAAGCCAAAATCAAAATCAAATTGTAGTGGACTTATTTTGAATATGTTCTTTTATTTTATATTGGTATTGACTCAGTTCCCTTGTTTTTATAAATATATACAGTTCAACAAGCCAGCAAGCCATCAAAGCAGTTCAGTAAATAACAAGAAGCTTGTGATCATAAACTTATACAGTTCAGCAAGCCAGCAAGCCATCAAGGCAGTTTCAGTAAATAACAAGAAGCTTGTGGTCATTAACGTCAAACCGGGCACTTATAGGTCAGTAAGCAACTAACCTTACCTTATTTAGGGTTAAGTGTCGAATCTATAGAATTACTAAAAGATGGGTGGTCCCCTAAAGTTGAGAAACGCAGACTCTGGAGCCGACTTTCTCGGTAACACTCATCAATTCTCATATGTTTCAAGATTTTTCATGGGAGTTTTGATGCAGATGGAGATCGGTGGCCACCCATCTATTCCACTGGCTCAAAACAACTGTCCATTGTGGCAGTTTTCTAGTTATTTTTTTACAGTTTTTCGGGTCTTAAACTTCTGGGGCCGTTTTGAGGCCCTAAACGGTTTTTTGGCGATTCTGGGCGAAATGGTTGCCATCGGCATACATTTGATTAACCAAAAGTTGTAAAGCTTAGATAGACCTTTTCAACTAGCTATCTCGAATGCCCAAACCACCTTGGGGCCGCAAACTTTATGACTGTTCATCTTCTAAGGTTACGTTTTGGACTTTTGGGATTCTCACCCTCATTATTATTATAAATAGGCCCCTTTGGCCTCATTTTGTATTCAGCTTGGCATGGATGAGCGTAGCAACCGCATCTCTTCTCAGAGATAGCTACCACCATTCTAGCAATTGTATTACAGTTTTTTCTATTTCCGCCATTTAATAGAATATGTGTTTGCTGTATCTCTGTTATCTTTGCAAAATGTCTGTGATTACAATTCTGTATATGTTCTTTCATTTAGTTCATGCATAAATTCGGATCAATTTTGGAGTTCTCAGGGTTTGCGTGGAAGTTTTCCATGAAATTTAGGAGTATTTAGGGTTTTCGTGACAAAGATTTTAACTTGTTTTTTTTGGATTTGTTTTTTTCGGTCCACTTTGTTGTGACAAAGGAAGAATTTCATCTGGGGCTTTCATGTGGTAATGATGAAAAACTAAAACAAGTTAGGTTAAGAACACAGTTTGTTGGGTGTGGGTAGTTTTTCTAGCGTTATATGTTGTCTTGAAGTGTTTACATTCATAGGAATATCATACAACAGGTTTTTCCCTGGAAGCTTTTTCTGATTCTTTCCTAAGAATAAGTCTTTAGGTAAATCTTGGGGATTCGGTGCGTGATCTGTTTATGTTTTTGTATAAGTGTTTGAACTTCTTCTGAGCATCTTTTTAATTAAATTATTATTATTATTGTTATGATCGTTAGAATACTCCTATCATCGATGCCTGACAATCTAAGTATTTTATTCATGTGCCTTGGCTCTGATTTTTATCAACTTTGCAGTTCTAGTTTTGACATAGGTTGGACTTTAATCATAATCATAATGCATTTAAAGCATTTCGACACTAAGAAGAAAACTTTTGAGCAAGATTGCAATACATGATTAAAAAATCTTTTGCTTTCCCACACTAAACAAATGATTTAGAAATCCCATTGTGAATTGAAAAAAAATTGAAGTTCGCTGAATTTGAAGCACCACCAATTATATTTGTTGATCTGTCAAATTTGATTGCCACATATCTACAAGACATCTTTTGAACAACATACGATGCTTTATCATGATTTCAGTCTTGATATTTAATCTGACATATTTTTGGATGAAATTTGAAGTCATACAATTATCTGTATTTAATTGGTTTAAGAATGTGAATTTTTAACAAATTTGCTTAATCTCTTGGCCAAATTTTATGGTGAATTTTATCATTTTTTTGTGAGAGCTTTTTATTTTTTATTTTTTTATTCTGAATTTCAGTCTCGAACAAATTTTTATACAAATGTCATGTGACTGTTGTGAAGAAATATTACTAAATTCATCTTAAGATAACCTTCCTTGCAGTGCCAAGATACAATTCAGCATAACCAACATAAAATCCTACCTCAGGGCCACTTACCATTTGGATTTTATGTTATCAATATCATCCTTCCTGATCACCTTTATCCTGTAGGATCTTATTGAAACATTTTTTAAATGAAGCTGCCCTATGATTTACTATATCTGTTAGTAGATTCCCTAACATGATAAACTTATCAGTTGCAAATAGTTGTTGTTGTGGTGTGTGTTTTTTGTCCTATGTCTTGTAGTTTTTGCAAATGTCGCTACTAGCACCGCTCCATATTAACCTGGATATTTTATGAGGCATCAAATTCCTCAAGGTTTATATATTTATTATTATGAGTGTCAGATCAGCCATCTTAATGGCTATGCATATTTTTTTAAACAACATGTATAAACAATAGAAAGTGTGCATGTTTTTTTAAACAACATGTATAAACAATAAAAAGTGTGGATGGATGCCCCTTCTTGGTTGTAGATGTGCCTCTCAGTGCAATAAACTAGGGTTGTCTGGGCTACATGCTTTTCATTTTCAACCATATTTTTGTGGGGTGACGTGTGGCTTCTTTTATCCCATGGATGGAGTTATAAGTGTAGTCCATTTGCCAATTTCACAAAGAAAAGAATGTTATGTGAAATAGTTCTTGCATTATTGATGCTTGTCTCTCTAAGATATTTTTTTCCACTTGGAGCTTGTTGAGCTTGTTTGATTTATTTTAGGTTTTATGTAATCGGAAATTGTTGAAGATATTGAAAAACATTTGCAGTGTAAAGTTTCAGGAGGAGAAAAGGTTGTGTTGAGATTGAATCAGTGGGTGGAACTCAGTGTAAGGTTCAAATGGGGGAAAGCAATGGAGCGAGTGTGGACATTGCACCTGATCATATGCTAATCCTTGTTCATGGAATTATGGCAAGGTGAAAATTGCATTAAGTGTTTGTTCATTTTGGAATGAGTTTTTGAAATTGTATTTACATAAAATGAGGTTCTAAACTTGATACGAGAAATATATCTTGTCAAGAGTGGAGTCATTTTCTTATTAGTTTACTTGTATGAGATATCTATGCTGGAAGACGTGTGCCATGGTCTTTAAAAATATGACTTTACTATTGGATAATGAACTAGGTTTTCTCTATGTTTAATAAGTAACTTGTGTAAAGCTAATATCTACAGCAGTTGTGTGATTTTTTTAAACTAATCAGTTTCATATCGCTATTAGCTGCAAAATTTGCTAAGGAGCATTTTATTTTCAAATGTTTCAGCCCAAGTGACTGGACATATGTAGAGGCTGAGTTGAAAAGGCGCTTTGGAAATCGATTCTTCATACATGGTATGCTACCCTGCAGTAGTTTGTACTATTTACTGTTTAGTGTACTTTATTTGTGCTTTTAAACATAAGTTACCAGAATTCATATTTGGATCCACCATAGATATATATACACTAAAAAATAGCTTCGTTGGCAACCTCCTCCATCTGCCCAGAAATCTCTCGATAAATAGTCATGGAAGATCAACTGCTAGGTGCAAAGGAAACTGGTAATTCCAAAGGACTCAATGAAATGGATCCCGAGACCTCATTGGGGTTGACACAGGTGTTACTAGGAGATGACCCTTTGGATAAACGTCACACATGCACACACAATTTTTATACAATTTTTATTTAAGTTTAGTTTTTAATTGTATTTTTCTAAGATACTATTGGAGTTTTTAATTGTATTTTTCTAGGATATTATTGGTCTGGTGGAGGTGAAGTCCCCTAGGTTCCTGTGCCACAAGACTCTGGGGTGACTTTACGTCAGAAATGTTATAAATGCATCAGTCTGGTTTCTCGGGATTATGAGGCTAGTTTCTTGGGATTTTCTCTATGACAAAGTAATGATATGCTAGTTTCTCGGAATTTTCTCTATGACAGAGTAATGATGCAGAAAAGGTATTGATCCCAAGATAACTATTATTAGTATTTAATCTTATTATCCAAGAATGATCTTGACCTGAACTATTTATTGTGTTCTTTATCACTACTGTTAGTTCTTCTTTGGGATATACAAGATATGTAGGCTCTTCTTCAACTGTCAAATCTATAGAATTACTAAAAGATGGATGGACTTAGACTTAAATAGATTCATTGCATTGATTACAAGAGTTTCATCACCATTTCTTGAACTGCGAATCAAATGCATTCACGATTCCATATTTTTCACATTTATGACTCTATGAGGGATGGTTAGACTCAGCCAAAGTTTTACTCTGTCGAAATCTGGTTTTTGTGTGTCTCCAAGGTTTTTCATGATGCAGGGTTACGGTCTTTTTTAATGTCGTCCTTTTGGGTTCTAGTCAGCCTCATTTTATATGACATGCACATTAGTTATTAGTTAATTTTAGTTAATTTTGTTTAAGCATAATTTCCATGAACTTATATAACTTACTCGGCACTCAAAACAATGCTAAAAAGTAAGATGGCAGGAATTCAAGGTTTATGTCTGCAGCTTTCACTATATCTCCTCCTCCTTATCAATGGAGAAGTTAATCCAGCAGAAGTTTCTTCTCCAAGGATAACTAGAGGCAGCTTCCCAAAGAATTTCAAGTTTGGTGCTGCCACGTCTGCTTATCAGGTGGTTACTTCCACATCAATCCCCTGTGCAATTTCAACATAATAATTAATATTACAATCTATAGCAGTGCAATGCTTATTAATTTCTTAAAAAATTCTTGATTGTTTTACAGGTAGAAGGAGCTTCCCAAGAAGGTGGGTAGGCCCCAGCATCTGGGATACCTTCTGCTGCATACCAAGTTAAGCTTCAATACTTCGTGATTGTTTTAGAGGTAGAAGGAGCTTCCCAAGAAGGTGGGAGAGGACCTGGCATCTGGGATACCTTCTCTTGCATTTCAGGTTAATGCCAATGGCGCAATGGTTTTTAAATATTTATTGTTAGTGAATTACGTTAATGCAGACAAAAATGTCGATGGAAGTCATGGAGATGTTGCAGTCAACCAATACCATCGCTATAATTTACATAATATATTAATTATCACAAAGAAGCATGAAGATGTGGGCTGTCGTTATGTGATTTAAGAGATGTCCAACTTACAAAATAAAATAAAATATGGGAATGGACATTTATTAGTTTTCTTTTTTTTCCTCAAAAGTTAATTTTATTTCATAAAAGAAAAAATTACATTCTGCACATGTAAAAAGATTACTAAGATCCCTACATTGTCACAAATTTACTGTCACAAATGATCATCATATCAATTGTCCCATACTGAACAAACAAAGAACCAAATATACAAAACCAGTCAACCAAACAGAGAACCAAATCCATGAACAATCCCTGCTAATAGTGTGACGTGAAGATTAGCATCAACTGCAGATGTTGAAGACAAAGCTGTCCTCTTCCACTCCTCTAAGCTCTTCTCCAATGCTTAAACTACACAACTTCAATCGCTGAGTTCGAATGCTTCATTGGACAGATTTCAGCCTGGCCCACCCGATTGAGCCATTGCAAAACACTATAGCATCCTCCAAAGCAATCTCACGCAATCCTAATTCAAAGAATACTGCTGACCACCCGCAAATAGATAGCAAGTGCTGTAACAGAATAAAAGAAATAAAACCATCACTGGTCAATCAAAATCTGAGCAATGGCTCAATTCTGTCTCAAAACATTCATGAAACGGTCTGTGATAATAACTGTAGGAGCCCACATTTATTAGTTTTCTATTTCTTGGCCGTGCATGTTTCCCAATATGTTGAAAAAAGTCTAGATTTATACATGCGTTAATTGTCAACGATTCCATAACTCTCTAAGGACTTCCATTGTTTTACAGAGGGCTCACTAAGACACGGAGGAGTCGTAAATGCAGAGGGAATCGCTTACTATAACAATCTTATTTATAAGCTCCTCAAGAATGGTATGTCACGATCATCTAGATTTTTACATCGTACTAATTCTCTATTTCATCTTTACATAGCTCTAATTTATCTTCTAATGTACCGACAAAAGCACCTCTTTTCTATTTTTTAAAAATAAGGGATAATGTATAGATATAGATAATGTTATACAGCTGATCAGTACTTAACCTTTTTTTAAATTTAAAAATGATATAAGATTATAATACTCTTCATATGTTATATAATACTCTCAATCAAATTATAGGGTAGGTATAGTATATATCCATTCAATATTAGTTGTTTAATTGAAAATAAGTTTCTATGAATATAACAAATATTTTAAAAAAAATCATTTATTTAGAGTATTTTTTTATATTTGTTATAATTTATTTTATTATGGTTTTGAATAATTTTAATTTGTGGTATTTTAGTAAAATAATACATTATAAACTATTCTGCTTAACTTGAAGTTGAAAACCAAAAAGATTTATATTCAAATCAACTACAATAACAATAAATGGAACTTAGATACTTCTTCTAGTTGAGCAAGGCATCAAATCCTCTGAGGAGTAAGATTTTCCTCAAATTTTATACATTTAAAAAAGTTTGCATCTCAAGATATTTGATGCATCTCTACCCTTAACTATACACGCATTCAATTTTTTTTTAAAAGAGAGTGAAACAAAAGTAAATGGAGGAGGAGGAAGCACAATATAGTGTGAGTGTAACATGAACATATGTGTAGTTGAGGAAATTGTAAAAGCATAATAAGGACAAATCATGATGAGGATGGAAATCAAACAACTTCTATAAAAATTTAAAGGGTTTTTTAATACAAAATGTGTAAATGAGTTTTGAGATATGAAAAAGAAAATAGCTTTGATATTTAGATAAGAAAAGTGGAGTTTCAAATTTTAATAATCTACCATTAGTAATTAGTAAATTAATTGCAATCACACCATGTCTATGTTCTATTTTTATGAAATATTGGATATCCATGTCCTTAAGATGGCATTTGATGACAAATCATCCCCATAGGACCCATGTCCTTAAGATGGCATTTGATGACAAATCATCCCCATAGGACGTGATTTCAACATATGTGTGCTATGTGATTTCAACATGTGTGTGCTATTGGGTTAGAAGTGGATTTTGGTAATTTTTAAGTGGATTTTGGTAAATTTTAATTGATTATTAGTGGGCATGGTTTCGAATTTCTTGGACTTGATTTCATCTTTTTGCATACAAGATAGTCCTTAGTATCCAATGCAATAACACAAGTCACGTGTCACTCCTACCTCAATTGTTTTGGAAAATTTATATTGCAGTATGAGGAACCTAGGTCGATACCCATAAATTCATTTTTACCTTGCAAACTTAAGTTTGTCATTGGAATCAAATGTTGATTGTTTGATTAGGCTATGCTATTTAATTAGCTCCCCCTATCTACATTGAGAACTCGAACTCAAAACCCCTTACACATGGATAAGACCAAACCAGGGACTTTGGCATGATACCTAGTATCATTAGCCTATGTTACAATCTAACATGTTGACATGTTTTTTGGAATAGATGAAGTTTGTAATATAATCCAGGGTTGCTCGCATTTTTCGAATATTATAAACTATTTCTCTGTCATTACAAACCAGAGGATTGTCGCATTGCAGGTCTTGGAATTTTAGAAGCCTCGTAGCAGAGTATGCAATATTTCCTGTTATGGGATACCGGTGTCCTGGTAAGCTCTTATGGTGATAATTAAAGTTTGTGTTAGAATCTTGATAGCTTACTTTAATCTTAAAGATCCCATCATGACTTGTCGATAGTTTAAATAATTCGGTAGTCTATAGAGTCCAATACGGAAGTCCTTGAGGCTTGGACAGTTTTGAATCTTGACGGACCATCCTAGGAGCTATGGAGGGTGACTAACCTAGAATATATATGGGAAATGAACATCTATCATGTATGGGGTTACGCCGTGAATTCAACTCAACAAAGGAAGATCCAAGAATATGGTCATTGGATTGCTTCTTCAGTTTGGTGCTAATTTATAGAAATGTTGTTGCAGGTCCACTGTTGCTCAGGACATTGGAACTTTCCTTGTTTCATGTGGAATTTTATCCAAGGGTTGGGAAGAGTTACATCATGAAAACAACTCAGAAGAATTTTAGTCTGAATGAGTATGAAGGAATTGCATATGTTTCCAAGAGAGAAAATATGGAGAGGGAAATATACAAACTGACAAACACGTCTTCTCTGCTTCCCTCAAGGGTAATGATGATCAATCATCCCTTGTCCACCAGGGAGATCTTAAGGTTTTTCTCCATATTATGGAGAATACACATTTCCAAGCAAAGGTAAACTAATTTATCTTTCAGTACCGAATGATCTTAGATTCATAAAAAGAGGAAATATTTAGTCACTTATTTAAACATTTTGTTGATGCATTCCACGATCGAATAGGTGAAATTTGTGGGTCATTCCTTAGGGGGGGCAGTTGCAACCTTGGCCATACTATGGGTATTGGAAAAGAGGTTGAGGCAGAACTCTCCTTTTTGTATAACATTTGGATGTCCTTTAATGGGTGATGTAGGACTTGTTGAAGCAGTTAGACATGAAAAATGGACATGTAAATTTTGTCACGTGGTTTCCAAACACAATATTGTTCCTCAGATGCTCCTTGTACCATTTGATTCGATTGCTGAGACCTTGATCGCTTTATTCCTCATTGGCGGGCCATAATGGTTAATGGTGATGCAAATGTACCTAATTCTTTTGAATAAAGAGTAACTGTCAACTTATACAGCGAACGATTATATAGATATGTTCCATGCCTACATGGACTAGCTTTCTTAGCAACATAGTAGCATGATTTAAGGTTGATGAGTAAAAATCTATGGCATCAAACATTAAATATGTAACCATGCGTCAAATGATTTTATCAATAACTAATATTGTTTTTCAAACATTAAATCTATAATCATATCTCAAATAATTTTATCAATATCTAATATAGGTTACAAATTAAATTTAAGATTTATTTTTCAAATTGAATAATAATTATTAGATATTTCATGATTGACCTTATTTATTAACATGCATTTTTCAAGTTTGTTACTCTTATCACTAGAAGGTAATTAAATAGTTTAGAAAACAATAAATTTTTGTTATTCTCTTTATTGAATCTAATATTTTAATGTTATTTTCTATCATTTCATTTTTGGTTTGCACTTATTCCACTTCCCAATCACAACACTATATTTAACTCACCTACACCCACGTCTAGTAGAGACGCCACCCCTTAGACTTTCGATCCCAATGGTTATAATAGTGCAGCTCAAAGTGCTTGGTGTATAATAACAACTTTTTTTCTAGAAGAAAAATAGTTGTTATTTGTTATTCAATATTGAATCAAAGATAAGTGGTTACATCTCATGATATTGTATATCATTTCAGTATTGAATCAAAGGGTTGATATCATGTGATTACAATTCCCAACTATAAGAGAAAGAAGATACACAGAATTCACCATCCATCATCCTACATAAATAAGAATTTATTTGCATAAAAATTAGTTTTGATTTAATTACATATTGAATAAAATAATTATTTATGAAAGTCTTACAAGAGTATGGTATAACAAATTGATTAAAAAGAAACAAAAATTTATATAATATATCAAGTAACTATAAAATTTTAAGATCCATCATCTTATTGATGGTATGAAACTTGGGTCTGGATGGCTAAGAAATTTTATGACAAAATTTGTTTCTTTTGTGTTACAATTTTGTAGCAAAAGTGTCATATTTATGTAGTTTTTGTGTTATAGCAATATCTAATAGCTATTTGCAATTGCGGTGACATTGCCACTTCAAATATGAAAACAATTGTTTTAGAGGATTTCAAGTATGAAAATGAGCATTTCTTCTGCAATTCCAGTGGTGAAGAAGGGGGAAGAGCTGATAAACGGACGAGAAGTTCAAGCTTCAAACATTTCATTTCTGGGAGAAAAGGTGATGCAAGAGGAAAATACATTCACAACAGAATATCTAAACCAAGTTTTAATGGGACAGGATTTAACTGGCGTCCATCAAAGCCTTTTCAGAGAGGTAAGTTGTAAAAGCGTTTTTCAATTTCTTGTATTTTATGCACCCTTTGCACCTCAACAAACCTTTTATTTTTATTGTATGTCAGGTGAAATACACATTGGAATTTCCATGGCATTGCAGTGTGCCGAGATGGGAGGCTAGGAATTTTATATAAATATATAATTAAAACTATAATCTTCACTTTTCATTACAACTGTTGTGTTCCCCTTGTCTACCTCAAGAAAGAATAATGATGTCTTTTCTGTTTTTTATTCTCTTTAACGCACTGGATTCGTCCATCATAATGTTTCTCTTAGGGGTTTGGCGACGTTCTTAAGCACAATGGTGCACTCTTGTCTGATGTATTCAGCAATGTTATGCAATAATCCCTTTATCGTTTTCTCAATAGAGCATATTATATCTTCGTGGGGATCATTCTTGGAGATAAAGAGAAGTTTAACCCTTTTTGCAAGAGATTGGTCATGTCCTTATCCAATTTGACACCAGACAGGATGATAACGTAGGTTTTTAATTTTGATGGAGTAGGTCGTTGTTTCTTCATGAGTTTTTCAAGCTTCGTGCATTGTTTGTCCATATTTTTATCCAAAGTTCTTTTTTCCTTCAACGCAGTCCCGACTTCTACAGTGATCCAGAAATCGCTATGTAAATTCTTTGGTAAATCCATGTGGTCAAGCGCTTCATGCATAGCCTTCCTTTTTAGGAAGAACATGTAACAGGATGAAACAATTGCGCATCATGTTGTGTCTTGCCTTTCCTAAAAGTTTCCATTTACTAATGAGTTGTTCATCGAAAATCCCACGTGCCTAGTATTTGACCAATCCTCTTGGAATGTTCTCAGTTGTTTGTTAATAAATTGATCAACTCCATCCTGCAAATCAAAATAAAAAAGCAGACAATACAGTCTCACAAGCTTTTGACCTCCGTATTTAGGAATAGAAGTCTTTGCAGGCATCTTATCCTCTTATATAAGATGCAAATATGGATTCATTCCAAGAAAGGTAGGAAACCAACAAAACATGGAACCCTTTCCGTATGTTAATGTAGGCCAGATGGCCTACAACATACCAAACTGTGTAAGTTTAACAGAATTTTGCCTGTAATTGAAATTATGACCTTTATTCCAAAGGAATTCTTCAGTGTACCCCCAAAGTTTACATGAATAATCCAACTACAATTAAAATGGGATAGGTGATTCGGCATAAACAAGAGCTATTCAAATTTTTAACCTAATTGTGGTTGTTTGTGTCAAGAAGCCTTTTGGGTGGATGGGTGAAAGTAGTAGTTTCAACTAATTATTAAAACCATGTGATTAATAAAATGTTATTGGTTTTAACATAAATAATTTAGGAGGTCATTAAGCTTTAACTTATTATCTTAACCATATATATATATATAATTTTATTTTATTTTATTGATAATTTTATTTTATTTTATTCATATTCAATTATATCAGTTGTCAAAAACTACATACAAATAACTCCTCTCTATTGCACGTGGCAATATCGGAGACATTGCCACCACATGGCTCTTGTTTTATTTATTTTGAAATATAAACAAATTCATTGTATGTACATAACAAGATACCTTCGAAATAAATAAAACAATACATGATATAAAGATGAGAGGAGCTTTTAACCTCAACATTATATAGCCTATAAAATATGTTTACTCTTGAATCTTGTGTAGTGAACACTATTTCACTCTAAATTACAAAGATATAAAGTGATGGTATATAAAACCATACATGATTTAAAGGGTGATTACAAAGATATAAAGTGAGAGTATATAAAACCATACATGATTTAAAGGGTGATTACAAAGATATAAAGTGATAGTATATAAAACCATACATGATTTAAAGGGTGAGAGGGGGTCTTAACGTGAGGGATAATTTTTCCTCAACATATATATTCCATAAAAGATGTTTATTCTTAAATATTGTGTACTTGAACAATATTTTACTTTAAATTAGGAAGACATAAAGTGATAATGAAGTGATGCTATTGGAAGATAGGATTAGAATGATCTAAAGAGGAAACTATGATGTTGCAAATGTAGAAATTATACGTGAAGGAGCTAGTGCATAATGAAAGAGCCAACTCAAAAATTACACAAGGTTGGCATGCTGCTACCAAAGCTTAAATCAAACATTTAGAACAATATTCTAATAAAAAAAAAATTATTTTTTTAAAGTAAATTTACAAAGATGGTAAGGCATGTTATCGAGACTAACTTAGTAGTTAAACTCAATCAACATTTAAAACTAGTTACGGGATATACTTTTTCTACATAGAATTAGGAATAACTAAGTCAACATGTTGTTGAAAAATGTTATCAAAAGTGTTTATACTCTATCTTTGTAGTTCTATATTTTTGTCATATCAAATAGCTGGCATTGAAGGCATGCATTGGTATTTCAAAGACATGATAAAATTGAAAGGAGTTAGTCACTCTAGATACATTAATGGAGTGTTGTTATTAGTGTTACTTTAAAAATATCTAATTCTATATCTAAACTAGAAATATGAATGGGTGACAAAAATAGTTGGAATAATTAAGAAAAGTTAATAAATTAATATATTACAAAATTTATTTAATTTTCTAATCCTTAACATCCCTCAACTAATCATCAATGCATAATCAAGGAAAGATGCAGCACAATGCAAGAAGAGCATTAATTCTTGTAAGGTGAAATTAATTTTTGACACTATAAATCATTAAACTAGTGCTATAAAAGGGCATGGTAACATTCAAATCTAGTAATTATTCTCAAAAAAGAAGCATGAGCTTCATAAAGTGTTACATGCTCCTTCCACAAAGAAGATGCCATACTAAGAAAAGTCCAAAGAGTTCTCTGGTAAATTACTACTTATAAAGTCTCCACTTGCACATTGATACTAAATATTTAATATCCTTCTTCGTTTTTTCCAAATCTCTCTCTAAATCTAGAAACATTATATTCAAAGCTTAGTATACTTTGCTCTAGAACTACACTGAATTCTATTTGTGACTCGTTTAATAACTATGTTTGTAACATTTAATTTTGACACTATGGTCACATATTCCTACCCACTTAGAGGTTACAATGTATGGTTGTGCCACATTTATGTGAGACCAACCTAATGATGACATGGTACCTCTCTAGATGACCATATGTGATGGATCACCTTCCTTGAGTTCCCCTTAACTCAGCCTAGATGTATGACCTCCTTGTTAGAATTTGCACTTTAATTCACTTAGGTTAGATATTTAAACTAGAATATAGAGAAACACAACAATACACAAGAACACAAATATTTTTCTCTGGGAAACCATAAAGGAGAAAACCCCGCAACTTCTTCAGAATAGTTTCGTCACTCAGTACAATGTCAAACCAAGATAGAATACCCAAAAATAAGATGTCTTCAGCAGCTTCATCTCCTTCACTGGCACACTTGTCTTTCTCTCTCTTGAGCGAACTTGCTTGAGTGATCTGTCCAAATGAGGGAGGTCACCTCCCTATTTATACTTTAGAAGTGACTGACCAAAAAACCTAACTGGACCGACTTTCCTGTTGGGAGATTCAAAATACATTTTACAATATTTCTTTTGGGGAATATTTTCCCAACTTACAATGAAGGTCTTACCTCGATATTCTAGCATGACCAAATGCAATAAAAGCATATTCATGCTAAGGAAAGGCATCTCCGATGGAGGTACAATAAAATACAATAATACTATATAATAGGATATCTTCTGAAGCTACATTTTCAACAACACTCCTATGAATGTCTAGTTAACCAATAAGGTCCTTTACCACTTTAATTTTCTTGTTATTTGGCCCTTGATACCAATTTGACTTGTTGGGACCCTCAAGGAACTCATTTGGGGTGCAAACCCATGATAGGATCCATAGTTACTAATGACACTTCATTATGGGTCCATGATGGCCCAAATCCATTTTGGGTTTCTATTTATAGGGACATAGTGGGTCAAATCCCCTTAACCCATTTAGATCTCATGGAGGATAGTCTATCACAAATTCCTAAATAGGGTGCTACACATATATTCCATGGGAAGAGGAATATAGGGGCATTTTGAAACTAAAAATACAAGATGCGGTGTTGCAAAACCTACAACATAGATTCAAAATCCATACTATAAATTTTTAACATGAATTGATCTCTCCAACACTTGACCTAATGCACACATTTAACTTAATAACTATGTTTGTAACACTTAATTTTGACACTATGGTCACATATGCCTAGCCACCTAGAGGTTACAATGTATGGTTGTGCCACATTTATGTGTGACCAACCTAATACTTACATGATACTTCTCTATATGACCTTATGTGATGGATCATCTTCCTTGAGTTACCCTTACCTTAGCCTATATGTATGACCTGCTATGGATGTCTAGTTAACCAGTATGGTCCTTTACCACTTTGACTTGGGACCCGCAAGGAACTCATTTGGGGTGCAACCTCTAATTAGATCCATATCTACTTAGGACAATTCATTGTGGGTCCATGATGGCCCAAATCCATTTTGGGTTTTATTTATAGGGTCATAGTGAGTCAAATCCCCTTAACCTATTTGGATCTCATGGAGGAGAGTCTATCACAAATTCCTAAAGAGGGTGCTACACATATATTCCATGGCCATAGGAATATAGGGGCCTTTTGAAACTAAAAATACAAGATGTGGTGTTGCAAAACCCACAACATAGATTCAAAATCCATACTATAACTTTTTAACATGAATCGATCCCTCCAACACTTAACCTAATGCACACATATGCCTTGAGGTCATTCCCTTACCTATTTAAACCTTTCCATTAATATTTGTAAAAACTCCTATATACTTGAATTCTTCTTTCCCTTTCTTATTATATTGAAGGTAAATGCTCAAACTTATGACACATGTTTATATAACACTTTTCTTGCTCTCCCATGCTCTAAACTTGCTTGCATTTGTGATCTCTAAAAAAACTTTAAAGGGATCTCTTACTATTAAATTGATCCAACCTTTAAGGCTTGTTGATTCATCATAGGCAATCTTCATTGGAATAATTCCACTCATACCTTAGAAAATTCAATCCTATGACCTAAATGGAGGGTCTATCACAATCATGGAAAGGAGGTGTCATCACACCCGGAGTAATTTGGTCTCTCTACTCAACACTTTCATTGATTTATATTTTGTGTGTGTGTGTGTGTGTGTTAGTTGATTGATTGATTGATTGGAGATCATGTACAAATCTTGTTTTTCATGGAAGTTTATTTTCATTTATAAGGTCATCTAGAGTGTGCATCACTTTAGGCTACTTATTAAAAATATTTTCCTTAGTCTCTTTACTCAACACTTTCATTGATTTATCATGTGTGTGTGTGTGTGTTTTGATTGGAGACCATGTACAAATATTATTTTGTATGAAATTTGAGTTGTGCAACACTCTAGGGTACTCATTAAAAATATTTTCCTTATCCCAAGTAGCTTCAACACCTATAATAATGAATTCCATGTGAGTTTCTTTCATACTTATTTTTAATTTTCAAATTCAAGGTTTCTTATTCACAAAAGGAATCTTCAATAAATTAGTTGTATATTGTTAGTTTACTATCCTCTACTAATTTTCTAGAAAATACTAATCCAAAATCAAGTGAAATCCTTCTAATAATCTTCAATCATAGAGTAACCTAATATTGCATCTCAATAACCTCCCTTGGTTTTAGTTCCTAACTCTTAACATGCCACTTCCTTTAAATACAACATTGTATCTCAATAACACATTCCTTTGAGACAATATATTATTCTTTAATATTAGCGGGAATAATCCCTAGTGACTAGGGTTAGGTCACCGAAAAAGCAGGCAAAATTTGCCAATCTAATTTCTAGAATCAATAAGTTATATATAGCATAATTACCCAAATAAATGAGGAAATGGAAGTACTTGTTTCCAAACAATTGACCTTCGTAAATCCTATACTCAAATCCAAAAATGTTCTTTATTATTCCAAGTTATTCTTCAAATACCTACAAACAAGAAACAACAAATAGTATTCCTCAAATCCTCTTAGTTAGAACAATATAAAACATGATAATAACATGAATTTAGTTACACATTCCTCCTAATCAACCTATCAGGATCTTATTTCCACCACCAAATGAATATAAAAGTGCAAGCAATAACATTTTACAATAATTTATTTTATTTTATTTTATTTTAGGGGAGAGAAGAGAGATATTCACACTTTATTAATAATGAAACACCATACAATTATACCTGGCAATTTATTATCAACACCTTCGTCACCTAATTCTAGGTTTTTCCAAACTAAACGTATATGCTAATTTTCTACCTATACATGCTAATGTTACTATAGTAAAAAAAACATTAGTGTTTAATCCCAACACAAAGCTAGCATCAAGTTCAAAACCAAGGGGCTCTAAAAGAGGGGGAAACAAAGTGAATGGCATTGCTTCTCCTCTATCTATTCTTCCAACATATCCTCACTAACATAAGTCTTCATATGTGTTTCTCCTCCCTTTAACCTCTCATTTATAGGGAGAAAAGTTGGTACAAGTAGTTAAGAGTAGTTAAAACTTTATACATGGGATATACATGTGTCTGGTCTACATGTTTTTCACCCATAACTCGTATTTTCCATGCATTTAACATGTTTTTAAGGCAATTATGAGGTACCCATGCCTTTCATGAAGGAAAAGAGTGGTTACTCACAACTTGCATGAAGGAAAAGAGCGGGTATAAAGAAAAATGATTAAAAACTTATCTAGAGGAGCAACAAATTGGTAGATATATGCATGAATATGGCCTAGCTCAATTTAATAGTCAAGGGTGAACAAAAATCACTATAACAGATGTCCCTAATGTATGAGTTTAGAAGGGAAGTTGATGGCCAAAATGCAATATAATAGTGTTGTGTGCAATTTCTCACCCACAAGTACAAAAATCACCTACTAGAGGGTTATGCAATTTCTATTAGCAGATCAAAGAAATTAAGAGAAAACTAAACTAAATGAAACACATCTTCAACTATGCATGCAACAAATACCATAAAAGTATCCATAAAATGAATTCCAAACATGTACAGTATTGCATATTTTGATTAATACAAAGAATAGGAGTACATAAAAGCACCTTGGTATCGGTTGTGGATGGTAGGGGACCCCCACAACTGATTCAAGGAGGGGTTCTTCAATGTCCTTTTTTTCCAAGTCTCCAACAAAGTGATTATAGAGTTAATCTCATAATGGTGAAAGAAAATGGGAATAATGGTTTCCTCTTGCTTTATGGTTAATTTAGATAACATACAATACTATGGATATATGATATATGTTAAATGGTGACCATGAGGGTTGTGTTTATAGGAAATATGGTTGACACAACTAATCTATGTCTCCAATGTGAATAATACTCGTTTCATCAATGATTTATTGGGAAAGTTAGGGTTTGGAAGACCAAATCAATAACTATTTTCTACAATAACAATTAGGTTTGTCCACTTTTAGCCACCACTTCTTCTTGAGAAGCATACAATCACAAGTCATAATTGAATTTTGAATTTTTGAATTAGGTTGTGGATATAATAGAAAACGAGCCACATGGTCGTGGATTTTGGGGAAAAAATGTGACCCATTTGATATGGACAATTTTGTGAATTTTTATTATTATTTTCAGTCACATTATTGAGGTCATGTGGGTATGAATGAGATGGATATGGTGATAAAATTTCCCATGATGATGCATAGTGGAAATGCAACTCATGATAAGGTAGGTGAGAAAAATTAGGCTATTAGTAAATTGCCCCCTGATGTGTGAGGTTAAGAGCTCATCGTATGGATGAATTACATTATAATCCTTCCTTTTTATCTATAAGGAATAATGAGCACCAAGAAAAGAAAAAATGGATAATTAGGATAAAGTACCCCCCCCCCCCTCGCCCCAAGGAGGCTATAGAGGCCCATAACTACAAAAAACCAACCAAAGAGGTGAGGTGCAAATTCTCTCAAATATAAACAAGGTAGGAATCCTTATGCTTGTAGTAATGTCTCAATACACAATCTAGGATCAATACCCAGAGGGGTCTAATCAGAATTCATGAAAAAATGTTGAGTTTAACACATCTTGAGGACCAAATGCGAACCCAACCCAAGTACATATGGATGGTCCAACCATAGATTATATGAAGTACATGTGTAGGCACATTAGAATCCCAATGAGATGACAAAGCATATTAACTAAAGCTTTGTGGAAACTAGATGGGCTTAAAACTTGGAAGGAGTAAAAGTGGTACAACTTCTAGTAGGTGGCTCAAATTGCTAAAAGGTGCACCAAATAGGTCTACATAACTGCCACTGAAACTATATCATTGTCGTCAATGCAACCCAAACATAATAAGAAGCATATAATTAAAGGGATTCCATAATAGGCTCAAGAATAGGAGGAAATCGTGAAAGTATAGGGTCTTTGACCAAACCAAGGCATGTAACCACCATAATATGATTTTAAATGGTGTGATAATGAGATGGCATTGAGCACGTGAAAATTAACCAATCTAAGGAGAAATCAGGTCTCCCCTCAGTTGGGCAAAGGTAACCCATTAATGATGGTTATGTGGCCAAGGTACCTAATGCCTCTAGGTCTACCCTCTATAATGCAGTTGTTGAAGCTGATATAGAGAGACTCATTGAAAATAAAGCAATGAGGAATCTTTAACAATGTGAGGTATGACACTAGGATATGAAGGAGAATGGGGACTATGACACCAAATAGGGATATAGTGTGAAAGAGTGATGGATTTAAACTTCTTTTATTTAGAGCATTAAAGACATGGATGGCCTGGAAACATATGTGGAGCTTATGATAACATCAAGGCAAGGACACATCCATATAGCCAATGAACAAAATTACGATGGGGATTGTTACAAACATTTATAATATTAACTCAGTATAAGTAATATGATAATTTACTAGAAAAGATCAATAAGTTAATAATTAGAGTTAGTCATGAATGGACATGAATTTTAATGGTCTTGTCTTTTTGAAGGGTCGCCATAAGGGTTTATATACACAAGATCTATTGTAAACATTTTATCATCTTATTTATTTAACTCATTCTCTCTCTCTCTCTCTCTCTCTCTCTCTCTCTCTCTCTCTCTGTATATATATATAAGAACCAGAAAATTTTTCTTATTGAGACTAGTATCAAAGCAAGGTTAATTATTTTCAGCAACCGTAAAAAAATATACCAACCTAGTAATTATTTTTTAACCAATCTGGTAAAAAATGTTACCAACTCAGTAAAAACAAATTTACTAACCCAAGTAAATTTTTGTTACCAACCTGGTAAATTTTGCTTTTACCAACATAGTTCACGGATTTAGTTCTTGACAAATTAATCGTCATTTTTTAGGAATCAAAGAGAAACCAAGATGAAATTATCAATCAAATGGAAAAGTCCATTGAAAATGTGATTGATAAAGCTTTTGAGAATGCCAAAGGAGAAAACAAACCCATTGCCATAGAAGAAGCTTCCAAAGATGACAACTTGGATATTGAATTCAAACCTAGTTATGAATGTGCAAAAGAAAATTACAAAATGGACAATGTAAGTGAGAATCATACATCAATGATTGAAGAAGAATTAACCTGGACAAACATTGTGAATCAAATCAAATCAAATTACATTACATTACATTGCAGAAGATGACATATGCTTGCAATGAGTTTTTAGATAAGATATGCTCAATGTTTAAAAAACATAGACAACAAGACAAGCCTTTATTGTAGTCCAACCTAGACATTATTTAGACATCCAATATCACCGAGACTACATTGGTACCTTGGCTATCCAAAATAGATCAAGAACTAATCCACCCAAATAAAGAAACCTTTGGATCTCCAATAGAACAATAAAAATATGTTGGACAATGTCTTGTAGAAAAAGTAAATATTACCTTTCATTTTATATTAGGAAGTTATCAAAGGAGAGACAAGTAAATTTTGCAAGTGGAGACATATCGAATTTTATCACAAATAAGGAGTTAGGAATTGCTATTCGTGGCATACTTAAACATCTCACCTAGTACCATGATGGGAAGAGATGGACAAGAAATTTTTGGTATGTTGTCTATATTAACTACCTTGGTGTAATGAGGGAGGATGAATGGTGGAAACATGCTGTAACTTTTACAGTATGGATGAATCAATGGGTCTATGAAATATAAAATGGTACACCAAAATACCATAATGTGGGAGTTTGTGGGGGAGGCTGATGAGTGAAAATGAAGAAGAACATGAGGTTAAAGTTAAGATCATATGGGTACCAAAATGCACTTGGTGTATTGATGAATGGTAACTCGTGCAAGGGAAAATGCAAAGGTAGTTGGGATCGACCACTTACCCAATAGAGGGGGGCTACTACAAGTGAAAAGGGGGATGAAACATGTTTAATGCATTAGATGTTTACGAATGTAAATCACTTAATTCCAATAGAGGAATTGTATTTGTAGCAGTGGTATATCTAGAAACATTGTGATCTTAATGCAACTTTTACTTACACACATGGAAAAAATACCAAAGCGTAAAAGTGGAGTTGGAAACAAAACCAATTTTACAATAAACTTATAATGTAAAATCAAGGACTAAACTACATGTAAAAAGAGGGGCTTCTTGGAAAAGGTCATAATCACAAAAATGTGGTTATGTGATAAAAAGAGTGTAGAATCAATATTCTAATGGTGCATCAAATTAATGACGAATGAGGTCATACAAAGCGAGAGTAAATATTATATGGTTATCTACAAATAAGGTGGGTCCCACATATTGAGGTGTCCTCCCCTTTGGAGTGAATAATTGATAGCTTTGACAATGCTTCATTGCTTTTACCTAGTCAAAAAATAAGGTTGGAAAAAAAAATCACTGCAAAATTGTTTTTGGGAAACTACAATTCATGAAAGGTGGATCCCACATGTGTCATTATGGAAATCATTCGATACCTATTTAGATTCTTCAAATGTGAGGCGTCATCTTAATCAAGTGTCAACTTTGCATCAACATAAAGTATCCCTATAAGAAGGTATTGGGGAGCTTGGTGATTGTTTCGGCGAGGATCATCAAGTGAGAGATGGGGATTGAACTATTGAGTGCACATATAGAATCCTTGATAGCCCCATAGGAAGAATCATCTAATGAAATGGTGAACATGAACTTGTCTAGAAGGTCATTTTTATAGGGGGTAGTTGACATTAGAAGGTAGGTTAAAGATTAAATTCACCAAGGCTAAGTCCATTTTCAAAGCTTAGGAGTAACAAAGTTGAGGTCATACGTGTAGAGGATGATGATCCACTTAGAAACTTTTTCTTGGATGAAGCGTTGACTCAAGAGATACACCATAGGGTTTAAATTTGTAATGAATTTGGTTTTACTCTTAAGGATGTAATGGAAAAAAAATTGGATGGAGAAAATGATGACCAAGGCTAAATTACCCTCATGGTTATAAGATAAAAATGTTTTAAAAAAGTTCATACGAACATAATGGATGACATGTTCCTTGCGGTTGACATCTTCTTGAACAAGCACTCCCACTATGACTTAAGTGGATGGTGAAATGTAAAGGATGAATCCCTTTGTTATGTCCAAGGGGATAATCAAGGGTGTCGAAGAAAGAGCATGCTTAAGGGCATCAAAATAAGCTTGAGATTTCTTTTCCCAAATGAAAGGGATGTTGGAATGAATAAAATGCAAGAATCCATGTATTGTTGTGGCCTAATCTAGAATAACGTGACATAAAAAGTTTTCCTTTCCTTGAAGGCTTTGCCAGTAGCACAAATTTCTAGGAGGATGAAGTTTATGACAATGGATTGAACTTTCAAGGGATTAATAGTGATCCATTGTTTAGAAACAATAGACCTAACGAACCTGAATGGAAAATACACATACAAACGTAAGGGGGTTTAAGTGAATTTTATACCTATGATACTTAAGAAATAATTTACAAACAAGTTTCATATGCTACAAGAATTTCTTTGATCAAGCCATGAGGTCATCCAAATATTCTAGGATCATATCTACCATATCTTGAAAGAAGTATGACATGGCACGCTGAAAGGTGGATCCAATATTCTTGAGTTTGAAAGGAATGATTTGATATGAAAAGGTCTCCCAATGGGTGGTGAAGACATTTTTGTACTAGTCATGAGGATGAATTTGAATATGATTATACCTTGAGAACCATCTATGAAGGATAAGACCTTATTCCTAGTGCATGAATCAATAATCTAGTCGGCTAAGGGGGTGGGGAAGTTGTCTTTTGGAAAATATTTATTTAGATCAGAAGAACCATGTAAATATGAATGGTTCCTTGGTTGTTGTTGACTGAAAATGGGTTGGATACCCATGTGGTATATGCAATCAAATAAATGAACTATGTGTTATGAATTTTATTTATTTTTAATTTAATGGATTTATCTTTGGAAGGGTGGATCGATCTCTACTTTTGGTGCACATGTTTGACACCGGGCTAAGTGTCAATGTGGTATTTGACTATGGCAGGGTTGAGTCTTCGAATTTCAATATAAGGCCATGCAAAAATGTCATAGGATTCTTGAAAAATGGATTTGTATGCTACAACTTCCTCAAAAGGTAGGAAGAACTAAGAAATACGTTATCAATGACACCATGCTTAACCAAAATATCCACTGAAAGGAATCTGAAGCAAGAATTAGATTCTTGAACTAATCAACAAATCTTGGAGGAATGAAAGCCTTTTATTCTGTGAAAAATTGGTTTGAAAACTCTCATTCCAATAGAGAATCCTATAGGAGAAAACACACACAATATTGATGCATATCATCCCATGGGAATTCAGGGTTGGTAAGTTCTTCAAGAATTTTCTTATCACTTCAAAAGGTGGGTATGGAAATGCCTCAAGGGCCCACCACTGCTAGGGGTGATGATGTGCAAATAGTGGGGATGGAGAGGATATCTCATCATATGAAAAAATATAATAAATGGAAGTCCTTTCTTTAAGGTATTGGGTAGGTGGAGGTACCTCTTATATAACAATGGCCTGAACCTCTTGGGACTCACGATGGATGTAATATAAGATGGCATGAAACTTTTGGAGCTCATGGTAATGGGAAGAACAGTGACCATAGATTCCACACAATGCAAATAAATGGTTAGCATGCCATGTCTTATTTAATTTCTTAGCAGCGTCATGAAGAGCAATGTGAACAACTAGGGCGTTCTCACAAGTCGTCTCATTTTGAGCATGGGTATGACTATGAAAAATAGGAAACTCTAGGAACTTATGGGTGGCATGAACAAGTACATCACAAATGGAACATGGTGTAGGGTCCATGGTATGTGTGGTATAGGTTCATAGCCATGTGTGAGGTAGGTTGAACTACTGCATTTTTGTTTTTCCCCTAGATTTATTTTTAGAAGAAGGCTAAGTGGAGATGACGTGCTCCTTCATAACCATGGATGGTGGGGTATTAGAAGCACCAACTAGTTGAATTGGGTTAAAATGACCCAAGGAGTGGGTTGTGGTTTTGATGGTGTAAGGTACCAAACAAGGAGACCTAAGGTCAATCATATGAGGTTAAGAGTAGTCATCACATGGGTTTTGACAATCCCAAGAGGAGGAAAGATGAATGGTACCTAATAGAAAGGTAATTTCACCCACAGATGTCATGTTGAGGATGAAAGACTGGGGGGATTCTATGATTGAGTAGTAGATTTGTCATAAGTAATGGTACATAGCTTTGATACATCCTCTTAGAAGGTAAGAGAGGGAGGTCCTGAAAATTTTATAAGGAGAGATGCATCTTTGAAAATTTCGAGACCAACGCTAGTGAACAAAAGCATTAAAATACTTCCCTCAATTGCTAGTATGACATGGTCAAGACAAGCCAACCCATTCGGATCATAGTAGATAATTTGATCGAGTGTGACATTTTTCCCATCATGAGTCTAAAAAATATGGAGGCGGATTTTTTCATATCATACTTGTATCTATGACTAAGGAGGATATTGCAATCTAACCGAGAGTCTATAACCTCAATATCAATCAAGAATGTTGTACCAATGAGTTTAATTAAGAAAAATATAGAGAAGATCTTGTGGCTAGGAAGGTCAATCATCATACACATGAAATTTCATGAGGGACATGGCTAACTTGGGGGAAGTGAGCTTCTTCCAAACATGGGTGGACATGACATAAGTAAAAGTGTCTTCATCAATGAATAATGAAGTTTTTAATGGCGACATGAACCTATAAGGCTATTAAAGAATGCATGTCAGGTTCATATAGATCAAAATAAAAATGTCATTAGATGATCATCATAAGGATCAATCGCACCTAGTGCAAACAAGAAAGTCTTGCATTGCATCGAAATTTTTTGGAGAACATCCATTGTAGACATGGAAGTATGGGTCTTGGAAAATTCATCCATAATCTTATAGTTAGAAGCTACAATATATTTGGGGTCATGAGTAGTGCGATGCAAAGGAATATTAGGGGCCTTTGGGGGAGGGTACAAATTCTAGTGCGGTAGATGTTTGGGTCATTATGGAAAGGGATAATTGTTGTCCTTATAATAATTGGTTGGTTCAGTTGTTGTATTGTATTAATTAATACATCGTATCTACAGGTTGACATTGACAAAGGTCATGTAAATTTTCTAGAAGGAAAAATCACTAATGTTACTTGATGTAGATGGATGAGTAGGAAAATGTAGCAATAGTTGTGTTGTGAACACCCCTTGAGATGGGAAGGGGTTTTAGGTACCATTGGTTGAGTTGTGGTAGGATGAGGAGGTGGATCATCATTTTGACTTCAAGAGGTGTTGGATACTTCATGTTTATCCATAATGGATTAATACACAAATTTTCATCTATTTTGGTGCTTTCTAGATGGAAAAATTGGATGAATTGGTTTGTAGGGCTCATTTTAGGGGTAGTTATTACTTTGCATATTTGGGGTTCAGAAACTTCTAAGACTCGTTTGAGGGATTAAACAATGTTTTCTAGGTAAAAATTTCATGAACAAAGGTCAAACTCTCAACATTGTTATACACTTTAATATATTTTGAATGATGCAAAGATCACCTCAATAGGAGTTTGTATGAGGAAGGTATGCCTCCCACAAGTTGACCTATAATGTTGACCACCATGGGACCAAGTAAATTCCATGTCAACTCTCATTACCATCACATGTGTACTTTCTATAACATTATATATTGTCCAAAACCTAACCCTAATCAAGATTTGACGCATGCAAAAACCCTAAAAAATAACCCTATATAACTATCAAGACATTGTTAAATAATAGGCCATTAAAAGAAGAAGGGGTTCCATTAATATGGTATTATTATATTGTTGCATAGATGAGCAAGATGCAAGGCATGGATATTAGAACATAACAAAGAAAGTAGGAGATCGTATAGGACCAATATAGGCCACATTGTCACAGGTAACTACATAGAGAGTACCACTATCTTTGTATTGCATTGCATGTTGGAGAATAAAAGAGAAAGCTATAGTCTTCACTTATAGCCGAGTTTTTACCCATAGTGGGTTTTCCTAGGTTATATCTTGTGTTATTTGTGTGGATGTGCCATTTTTATCTATTTATTTTCCTTTAGTTTATAGTTTATTTAGTGTTATGAGATATTAATCTAACAACAATGAATCTTAAATATTCACTAAACACTTCATAACTAAGAGTTTGAAAAAAATTGTAAGACTTGTTGTGATAAATGTTTCTAGTGGAATATCCATGAAAGTTTATAGATCACACATTTACTGGCCTCATCCCAAAATTGGCCCAAGTTTGGAAAGATGGAGACAATGATGAGTGTAGTGTCAATAAACTACAAAATGGAACACATATGATTAGTTTGTCATTGGGGGTTCTTACCCTTCTTGGAAGGTTTATTAGGATCCTAATTTGTAAGGTTTTGATTGCCTCTAGTAATACTCAAAGGATTAGGGGGTTCACCTCCACCCTCTGGGTTGTTTTCCTTATTATTCCCTTTGTTCTTCTTCTTATTAGTATTAGGCTATACATGTTGGTTATTGGATGCAGATGCAAAGAGCATGTTATATCGAGCATAAAATTGACTGTGAGGAAAAGGGGGATATTTAGTGTGTGGATAGAATGGATGTCCTGATGGAGATCCAAGGAATAGGTAATAGGGGTTAATGTCTAGTGTAGCCACATATTTGTTACAAACAATTTCACACATAGTTCCACCACCCCATGGCCATGCATGTGGGGTGCTTAAGGAGGAGTTAAGTAAGAGATGTTCATTCCTACATGAGAGGAATAACACGAAGGGTTTGGAGGATAGTAGGAAATATAAGTATGTATTGGGTTATAACTCTCAACATTTAGAGGATTAAAATATTAATAATTGCTCATAGAAAGAGGAAAATGATTGTATAGGTTTGGGTTGGATTCCATGACAACAATCATGCCATCTGCAGAATGGGATTCCCTCAGTTGATCTCAACATGTAAAGCCACAACAAGAGCATCATAAATGAGAGTGTATAAGTAATTGGATTGAGCATAAATAAAGTCACATTTTTTAGCCTTCTAAATTGATTCTCTTTAGTTTGCAGACACTTGAAAGAAATATCCTTAGCTATGAAAATGGGTAAATATTTGATGAAATCGTCAAAGAAGATTCAGTCATTAGCTTAATCTTACAAAGATTCATTTTTCTTCTCCATCATGGATATCATTTGTTATATGGGTTTATTATGTTTGACAACATGAAAAATGGATATGTACACCCTCACCGTAATGGACATGTAATTGTAAGAAGGTCATAATAGTGAAACCTAGGAATACAAAATTCATGTCTATTATGGATGGTTGCTCAATATACCACTTAGTAGACACTCCATCAAGAGTCCTTTGGAATAAGTGAAATGAATAGAATCATCGATGATGTTGTTAGAGGAGAACCATATATGGAAGGACATGATATGGTTTTGGGGATCCTTGTTTTCTTTACCTTCAAATTTTGGGATGTTCTAATGTAACTTGGTGGACACTTGAGGACATGTGGGTTTGTGTTGAATGGGGTCATATGTTATTCTAGCAAATTCAAGAATGTTTGTACAAGCCATGAATGGAAGGTTTATGATAAGCACGATGAAGGCAATGTTCCCACCAACTTTTTGGTTGGTGTTTTTGCCACATGGATATCCTCTAGGGGAGGAGGGAGAGCACCAATCATATTGGAAACTAGATTTCTTAATGACCTAATGGTGTTAGGGAAAGGTGGTGATTCAGACTGTGAGAATATTGTATATAATGATCTTGAAAGGGATCTATGATGGGATGAGGGTTAATCGATACTCACATGCTAAGTTGGAGTAATGGTTTAACCATAAATCCTGTAAAAATGGGGATGTCCTTGAAGTCTATGAGAACACCTTAGAGGAATAATGGTGGTACAAAAGATACCATGAAACCAAGTAATATCTCAAGATAAGACTTATAAGAGGAATAATCAAATCAATAACACTAACTCTAAAATGAAATATTAATTAATAACAAGTAAAAATTTGGTGCAATAACACATTTAACTAAGAAAAGAGTAAATGTAAAAGAAATGAAAGCCTTAGAAAAAGAAAGACTCACTACTTGACATCCACCATTGACAAAGAAAGATAAATCCAAACAAGGGCCTTACAAAAACTTAACTTGATAGGATCTCAAATCCACCAAGCAAGTGAATGAAGGTGTGAATGAGACAATTATAGAGGACACGAGGAGAAACTCTAGTCATCCTACTACTATCTATCACATGTTCCCTCCCACCAGTGAGAGCCAACTTTGGGCAAGATTCATAATGTTATGAACCAAATATTAAAGGTAGCATAATATAACGAAGTACACATCATGTACACAAATGAAAACATGGAGCAAAAATCCAAGATAGATAAGAGAGATGAGTTATGAAATAACTCAAATAATAGGAGAACCTTCTCTAAATACCCCAAGACATTCATACATCCAATTCACATCTCTGCCCCAATAATGGAGACATCACTGATATATATATATACTCATTGAAAATGCGGGCCCTTCATTAGGTTGAACACTATTACATATATATTTAACACTATATATGCCCCACTTGGTTCATAACATATTACTCTTCTTAAAAAATATTTATCTTCAAATCTTTGAAATTAAGGGATTTACATGTGATGATCCATGTATCCAAAAGTGATTCTTTTTAGTCTTGATTCTTAATAGTTGATTGCCTTATATATTCATTCTATGATTCCATTTGTTGTTGTTATGACTTATCCAATTTGATATAGATTATGGTATTTGATAATATATGGTCGAGTAATGGTTTCCTATAGCCTTGTACCATGAATATTGTCAATTATTCCATCTTCTTCCTTGGTAATGTCGACGTAGATATTCTTGTATTTCTTAGTAATAAGAATGTCAATATGGTTTTACATTTGATGGTTTTTGTTCCTTCACACACATATCATAATTCTTATTTTTAAAGATAATGGCATTCTCTATCATTTGTGCATGGTATTTGATTACTCTTACCTTTGAGATAATACCCTCATTAGGGGAATTTTGAGGCCTAAAATGGAATTCCTAAGAAATATAATAAAATAAGAATTATTATTTTTTTAAGAAAAAAAACTATTTTTTTTTCGGTGGTTGTGTCAAAGAATATAGTCAGCTCAGTCTCACCCATGGAAATCATATGGAATAGATCTATATCGATATATAGATAAGTATTGTGTTAATTTAAATTCTAGTATCTTGTGTAATGAAGAAATATGCTTCAATTATGAAACTTGAAGTCTTATGAAAAAGATATGTGTTTCTTATAGTGCCTATGATATGCATGTTTTTCCTTTGCTACTTGTTATAGGGTGCATATTGTAAAATGATAGAGGCCTTAGGAGTGTACCATGGAAGTACAAAGTAATGATTGAAATTGTTGTCAAATATGGATAGCAAAATCTCAAAGTGGCCTTGAAGGGAAAGGCATTGCATGCACAACTGAAAATAAAGATATGGGAACCTTGCTGAAAAGAAGAGAACAAGAGGACGATGTTATTCCAAGGGGGGAATATAATTTCCTATTCTTGACCCTTTGAACTTGATATAGGTTAGTTTGTAATTATGTTTTGCTTAAACACCATGAGGTAGATTCAAAGGTGATAATAATAAATGGAAAATATGACCATTGAGATGTTGATGAAAGGTTCCAAGGCTAACTAATGGGGAAGATATCGATGGGGATATGATTCCACTAGAGGGAAAAATAATAGGGTCCAATGGGGGGAATGGACTATTCCTTATGATAAATATTTACCCTATCCTAAACCTCCTACATGTGTCGCATTTTCCATTTATCCTTAATTTTATTCTAAACTTGACTTGAGCCTCAACTAAATGAAATGGGAAATCTAAATATGAGAACTTTGCAATGTTGGAAATGAAATCTAGAAGTAGGCAACGCATTGGGCTCGTATTGTCCATATTGAAGAGAACAGAGAGGAAGGGCACACCTTAGGGACTTAAAAACATATAAAGAATGCCTTATTTTGTTGTATGGAGTAAGGAATGAGTGTTGAGAGCCACAATAGTTGAGAGGTTGATTAAAGAACCACTAGTGACTTGTTTGCTTGGTATATTGGAAGCCTTTAGTGAAAAGGAGAGGGGTTTTGAGAACCTTGATGATATTATCTACCATGGTGGTATCATAGGCCAGTGCGGGGGTGACATTCTATAGTGGAATAACCTATGGTTGGGAGGAAATTAGCACCCCCATAGATAGTTTGCTTGGATCATCATCTTGAAAAAGTTAAGTGTACTCCATATAGTTATTGTATATGAATTAAATAATGTAGACTAATCAATGCAATGAATTCAATATTTTCTATGAGGATTTTCCATGAAAATATTGTATATGGTAGTGAGCAAATGATTGTTATGTATACTCAATTTAGATGGCCATAGATGCAAAGAGATGCTTTGGACTTTCTTTGGATGACAAATGTCTTACAAAATGACTAAGTAAGGGAAATGTTTCCTTACCCCATTATGATTGATAAATGGATGCTACGAATGAACTAAAACTTATAAAAATTTAATGGATTTTTTTGGAATGGACTCATAGATGTATAAGATTTGCAATACTCAACCCTAATTAGTGGTTTATTGTGGTAGAACTCCTATAGATTTAACAAGGATGGAATCCTAAAGTTTTGAGCATTGTAGTAATGTCTAGAACACCTTGTAACATTGATCTATATCTCCAAATTTACTAAGTGGGTAGTTGTGAGTTTTTCAAATATATGATCTAAATATCGGATACCCAAACTGCCAATTGAGTGATATTAACTCTATAACAAGGACATTTTTATTTTGAGTATTGTAGGAATGCACAAAACACACTGTAAACACTTATTTATATCTCCAAATATACAAAGTGGGTAGTTGTGAATTTTTGTATATAGAGTCTATACATCCATGTTAAAATTCTCTCCAAAAATCTCATATACCCATATTTCCATTTGCAAGATGTTAACTCTGCAACATTTTCCTTTTCCTCCAAGCTAATGATGGGTGCTTGATGGAGGAAATGGGGTGGGTAGTCAAGAGAAAGCCACAAAGTTCTCAACAAAATGACTCTACCATTTTCCTTTGTTTTAGGTTGCCCACAAAGTGTTTGATAAAATGTCTTTACCATGTTGGTCAAAGATTAATTGCAACCCATTAAATGATGTTCCCTTTCTTCTAAAGTGTGTCATCTATACTATTGGATCATATGTATTCATGTGAATGTTATTTAATGAGATTTATTCTCCAGTGATAATGAGAAATCAACTACTCATTGAGACAATTAGTGTTTATAGTCATACTTGGGAAAATCAAATCCTGATTTAACATATTATTTGAACAAGCCACTACTTGGTACTTTGCATCTCTATTCGAGCTCTCCTTTCTATCAAATGTTGTTTGAAGTAGAATCATTTTGACTAAGAAAAGAAAACCCAAATTTGGATATTTTTGGCATTCTTATTCTTCTAAACAAGCACATGTTGGTAATGATGAGTAATTCCATCATGGATAATAAAAGGTGTGCTACATTACTAAAAGGTCAAAAAGATCATTTGGATTGTCTATAGAGTGGGTCTTTATCTTAAAAAAAACAAAACTAATTCCAACATTCGTTGTGCTCGCTTGAATGCATCTAAATATATTATATTCAGAGAGGTATGTTACAATTCTACATATTAATAACTTTTCTTTGTCATCTACATAATTTAAAATACTTTATGACATTGAAAGTATCAATATTATGAGATAATAACTAATACGGTTTTAATGTGATCTGATACATGTTCTTACCAAACATTGTATTAAGTTTGAAGTCAAATATAATACCAAGCTTAGTTTTCCTTTGAAATAAGCTTTGGTAATTAACCTATGCAAATTAAACCATGGTGAGACATATGGAAGGCTAATCATGGATAAGGGATTTCACATTAAATTTAACCATGGTTAGATAATAATTATCATATATGAAATGATTATTCAATTTTTTTTTTAAATTAGTGTGCACATTCTATGCAATTAATCATATATATGTGTGTGTGTGTACATATATGTATATGTATATCTATTTCTATATATATATTATAACTTAAACATTGGTGAAACAAATTAATATGTATTATGAAAAATTAATAAAAAAAAACTATGAATTTGTTATTAATCATATAGGGAATGAGTAATGGAAAATGGGAATTATCCTATTCATGAGGACTTGGACTCGAATCAAACAATATGGCTGAGGCTTTGGCCCTCTTGCAAGGTCTCCACCTTGCCAAAGCTCAAGGCATCAATGGCATCGTGGTGATTGGCGATTCTAGACTTGTTATTCAAGTACTCAACACAAGCAGTCCCTTCGAGGATATGAAGATACGACATCTAATTAAGAATATCCAAAGTTTCATCTCCTCCTTTCAAAAAATCGAAGCTTTCCATGTTCTCAGGAAAAATAACAATCTAGCCGACTTAGAAACAAATCATGCTTCTTCTATGGATCAAGGTATTCTCGAGTTGAATGACTATAGGAATAGTTGTTTTATTCCCTAAAGTTGTTAGCCCCCATTTCCTTCATGACCAAGAGCTTAATACTGTTGGGTCCCATGTCATGGCCCTCCACGTGGTCCATCCAACTCCTCAAGGCTTGTCCTATCCACGCTCGTGACACACGTTGGTTTTTTGGGCTAGCATGTGGTGGACGGCATGGACCACGAGTTGGATTTAATGAATTTGGGTGGTGGTACATCTGGCCCTGATCCCTGTCCGATCCATCCTTCGTCACCTTGATTATGTATGCTCTCAGACCTATACTTCTGGAGATCTCCCGTATTCTTGCATCACTTGGAATGATGACACTCGAAAACCTTGGCTCTATACAAGGTGGTGGATGGTTGCCTCTCCATCATCGTTGGATTATTTGCAAGATAGTTGTTATTGCAGACCCGACCGACTCTCTGATCCTCCGCATAACCATGGAATCCCCTTCTGAATCCTCTGCTTCCTCCCCGCTCACTCTTCACGTTGAAGATGACATCTGGGACATTAAGAATAATTTGAAAAGAATGAATCACCTCCTGCATCGTATGGACACAGAGGGCGGATGACGTTTTGAGAATGTGGACAAAGACATGATCCAATTAGGAAAGGAATTTGAAATCGAGATCCAGAAAACTGAACAAGTGTTTATCAGGTTTTTGGCTGAACTGGAAATTAAGGTTGAAAAGATGGAGCTGAAAGTGATGAAGCTGGAAGTGGAGGCTCGCCTTAGCTCCTCCTCGCGCCAAGGCGGAAGTGCTCGTTAAATCATGTATTTCCTGCTTTCAGATCTGTTTGCATGCTATATTTGTTTTGTTTACTTCTATTGTTTTAAAAATCTCTAAGAGCATTTTGGAAACTTGAATTGTTTAGGTTGTTTTATGAATTTTGTTTGTCGCTTCCATAAGGGCACTGGATTTTTCCACTTCCATAAGGGCTTTTGGAATTGCCGCTACCTCAAGGATGTCTGAACTCTGTGGTTTTTTTTACAATGGTTATGCCACTACCTCTTAATATAACCATTTATATTTCAAAAATAATTGATCAACCTTTTTATAACAACATTTCCTAATAAACAAAATAAATGTATGCCACCTAAGATTATTGAAAAACAATCAAATTTACATCAACATAATATTTTTTTGGAAATATATTCATTGTATAATGTTTTTTTGTAACACACACTTTCTCTCCCCCTCTCTCTCTCTCACACACACAGATATATATATTTCAACAAGATATAAGCACTATTTCTTAATATTCATTAAATTATGAATAAAAAACAACATACAAAGTTATGTGTAGTTGATAACTACTACTTCAGTTCAACTCTAATGGTGAATCACTGTATTCCTTCCATTCCTCAAAAGAGAAATATAGTTATGTAAAAATACCAAGGATCATATTACATAAATAGTTACTAATGACTATATCACAAAAGACCGAATCTTGACGGTAAAAGAGTTCCAAAGTAAAAAATGGTTAGGCCCATAAAAGTATACATAAATTACATACATTTAAACAAAAAGTTTTAGTAAACTTGTAACACCCCAAAGTCCACCCTAGTTGTCCCAAGGAACTTCTCAAAATACATGTAACCTTCTATATGGCTGAGTGCTTTCTTCGACAATCTGTCCACTATTAAGTTCAAATCCCTGTAGACATGGTTGAACTTGATAAGATGAAAGTATGATATCGAAATCTGGATTCTATGTTTCCAATGCAAAAGTGTTGTAATCTAAAGATTAATTTTCCCATTTCCCCATTTTATCACCACTCGAAAATCACCAAGTACATAGAATGTGTTTATGTCCTTATTTCTGGTGAACACTAAAAGCTCCCACATAACCAAGAATTCAACACATAAATTTGTTCAAAGACCATACGATAAACTGATCTGATACATTGTTTTCAATTTTTTCATTCAAATTAACAAATATATTATTTACATCATAACTTTCTAACACACTAATAAATGCATGTATCTCCATACTTAAAGATGTAAAAATTAAAAAGGTTTGGCATCATAAAAATTATGACCCTCAAACAACATTTATAAAAACATTGTTATACATCATAGCTTCCAAACACACTAGCATGTATCTCCATGTTGTAAAAAGGGTTGGAATCATAAGATTAACTGCAACCCATTAAATGATGTTTCCTCTCCTCTAAAATGTGTCATATGTCTTCATGTGAATGTTATTTAATGAGATTTCTTCTCCAGTGATAATGAGAAATCAACTACTTATTGAGACAATTAATGTTTATAGTCATACTTTGGGAAAATCAAATCTGAAATTAACATGTTATTTGAACAATCTACTTCTTGGTACTTTGCATCTCTATTTGAGCTTTCCTTTCTATCAAATGTTGTTTGAAGTAAAATCATTTTGACTAAGAGAAGAAAACCCAAATTTGAATATTGTTGGCATTCTTATTCTTCTAAACAAGCACATGTTGGTAATGGTGAGTAATGCCATCATGGATAATAAAAGGGCGAACAATACTTGACATGCTATGTAGTGAATGTCGTACTATGAACCATTGGATCTCAAACAGGTTGAGATCCAATGGCTCACAGTATGACGACCACCACATTAAATACCACATAGCATGTAAAATATTTTTCACCTAATAAAAGGCATGCCACAATACTAAAAAGTCAAAAAAATCATTTGGATTGTTTATAGAATTGATCTTTATCTGATAAAAATAAAGACAAATGTCAAATAAAAATTAATTCCAACATTCGTTGTGCTTGTTTGAATGCATCTAAATATATTGTATTGTATTTAGAGAGGTGTGTTACAATTCTACTTATTAATAGATTTTTGTTTTTTTTGACATCTAAGTAATTTAAAATACTTTATGCATTGAAAGTAGCAATATTATGAGATAATAATTAATATAGTTTTAATATGAACCGATACATTTTCCTACCAAACATTGTATTGAGTTTGAAGTTAAATATAATACCAAGCTGAGTTTGCCTTTGAAATAGGCTTGGTAATTAACCTATGCAAATTAAACCATGGTGAGACATATAGAGGGATAATCATGGATAGCCATTAGGAATTTCACATTAAATTTAATCATGGTTAGATGACATGGTAGTGTGATTGAGTTTGAAGTTAAATATAATACCAAGCTTAGTTTGCCTTTGAAATAGGCTTGGTAATTAACCTATGCAAATTAAACCATGGCGAGACATATAGAGGGATACTCATGGATAGCCATTAAGATGGCATGGTAGTGTGAATTACATATATGAATCATCGTTAATTTTTTTATTAAAATTAGTGTATGCAATCAATCATTTATATATATTTTTTCATAAAATAATAATTTATAACTTAAACATTAATGAAATAAATAAATATGTATTATAAAAAAGTTAATAAAAAAAACTATGAATTTGTTATTAATCATGTAGGGAATAAATAATAATTGATAAACCTTTTTATAACAACATTTTCTAATAAACAAAATAAATGTATGCCACCTAAGATAATTGTAAAACAATCAAATTTACATCATTGTAATAATTTTTTGGAGATATATTCATTGTATAATGTTTTTTTAACTCAAGGAAGAAAGCAGAAGTGTGGAATGGGGATTGCAGAAAGACAGGTCCAGTGCGGAAATGGTGTTCCCGGTCACAATAGGGATCCGTGAAGGGCCAAAAGGCTGTTATAGTGCTTTATATTCTTGAGAATGAAGGGTGAAGTGTGTGTTAATGTCCATGCACTGTGTTTTGAAGGAGAACATGTCTTGAAACAAGATTTTTAATAATTTGCATTATGAAGTATGGGGACGTTACATTGTGGCATCAGAGCTTCTGGTTGCAACATTGGGCCTAGATGGGCCATAAAGAGATAAGAATACCCTCTGATACCAACATTGTAGCACACTACATTGTGGTATCCATCCCTAAAAAGAGAAATATAGTTATGTAAAAATACCAGAGAGCATATTACATAAATAGTTACTAATGACTATATCACAAAAGACCAAATCTCAACAGTAAAAGAGTTCCTAATTAAAAAACGGTTAGGCCCATAAAAGTATACATAAACCACATACAGATAAACAAAAAGTTTTAGTAAACTTGTAAGACCCCAGAGTCCACCCTAGTTGTCCCAAGGAACTTCTCAAAATACATGTAACCTTCTATATGACCGAGTGCTTTCTTCGACAATCTGTCCACTATTAAGTTCAACTCCCTGTAGACATGGCTGAACTTGATAAGATGAAAGTCTGATATCAAAATCTGGATTCTATGTTTCCAATGCAAATTTATAATAATCTAAAAATCAATTTTCCCATTTCCCCAATTTATCACCACTCGAGAATCACCTAGTACATAGAGTATGTTTATATTCGTATTCCTGATGAACACTAAAAGCCCTCACATAACTAAGAATTCTAACACGTAAATTTGTTCAAAAATCATACAATAAAATGATAAAAAAAATTTGTTTTCAACTTGTTTTCATTCAAATTAACAAATATATTAGTTACATCATAACTTCCCTACTTATAAATGCATGTATTTCCATACTTAAAGATGTAAAAAGTAAAAAGGTTGGGCATAAAAAAAATTATAACTTTCATATAACATTTATTTATAAATGTTAAACGAAAGTATAAATTGTTTTTATTTATTTTTATTCACATTAACAAACATTAGTTACATCATACAAACCCACTAGCATGTATCTCCATGTTGTAAAAAGGGTTGGAATCACAAGAATTATGACCCTCATATGTTAAGAATCTTAGGAGGATATTATACATTTGTACATATCAACTTTATATTATTAATAAAAAAGTATAGAACTTGAATGCAAAACTATGTACATCAAAGTAATTATCCTCTATAATCGTCGTGTACACCAATAATAAAAATCCATTTTGACAAAGTTGTGCTTTTCTTAAAATGAGTTCATGGCATGGCTCATATCATTGATGAAATGATTTTCTTTTCAACGATCCTTTGTATCTTTCTCCTTTGTATTACCTAAAACATTAAAACATTTTCAGATTATAATTAGAATGAGTAAATTTTTTTTATCAACTATTCAATCATGGAAATAATTAAAAAAATCAATTTAATAAATATAAGGCAACATTCATATTAGATATTTTTTAAATCAACTTCGAAAACAAATAGATGTAGACACATAGTTACATAGTGACCCATAGCAAGCTTGAGTCATTGCAGGATCAGCTTCAATAGGTGGTGGGTCTTTTCCAAATACCATGTTACAACTCATGTCCTCAAAATCTATAATCACAATAATAAAGTTAACGTGGTTATAGGTTGGAAGAGGATCACAAGTCTCATGACTATGAAATAATCAAATGTTTAAAGAACTTACTAGGAGTTAGAGTAACAGGTGTTCCAAGATACTGTCTTATAAATTGTTGGGAAGGAATTTTACAAACATGTATGCAAATTCCAACACAACTTGTACTTTCCAAAACCCTGTAATAAAAATAAAATAAACATCATACATATAAATACACTAAAAATTAAACACTTTAATATACAATGAACATTAAACATTGGAAGATAGATGGTTCACTATGCTTACGGTAATAATTTTTAAGGGGCTCGCTTGAATGGGTTTTATTTTGTCAACTCCAGGATTGGAAGCCTAACCTTGAAGGACCCAGAAAATTGAACATCCAACATCGACTACTTCAATCTTGGATTTGAAAGTACTAACCAATTAAGTTACTCCTAGAAACTTTAAATTAATTAATTATAATAATAATAAAATTAAATAAAATTTCTATAATTTAGATCAAAATAATTTAGGATTTTGATTGATTAAATATATAAGATTATGAAAGAATATTTACAAATTAATTTAATTAGTTTTTTAAGAAACTTTTAATATTATATAAAGTTTATTTTTATCATAAAGGATTATGACTTGCAATGAAATATAAATGTATGGAAATATTTAAAAATATTTTTACAAACTGCAGTACATATTACCTGCATTTTTTTATATAGACCATGCTTTTTTGGTTAACTCCATTAATTTCTATTTCCTTAACCTGAAAGTAAATTCAAAATATCCATAAATTAGCTGATTAAACACAATCTACAAACAACTTGAACTAAACTTAGATTTTAAAAATCAAATAACAAAACATATAATTATTCTATAATTGATTACAATATATAATAGTCAAATTAATTATATGAAAAAGTTTAAGGTATAAAGCTGGTTAACCTCACATGGTCCTACAAGCCATCCAAAGAGAAATGGAGTCGAAGTAGCAAAATATTCTGAAGTGGCTTTTGATGGTTTTAATATCACTCTCACCTATTTGTTTTCAAGAAAAAAAAACAGTAAATTTAAAAGTATTGCTATAACGAAAAAACTAAAAGCAAATACAACAAGAATATAACTCTATAAAATTTTATACTAGAATTATGAATACTTACAAAGTTTAAGAAAAACATTGGAATAGCTAAGAGTAGTGCGTCCAAAACCAATTGGTGCAGCGTAATAGTGTCGAAACTATGAAATGTCTTTGATACAACATCTATAAGACCATTGTATCCACCCAATTTTGTGTTCTTTCCTACAAAGAAACTATAAGTAAACAATAATACAAAACCAATATTAATAAAACTGCATATGTCTAATATAGTTTTTTTCTTTTCAAAATTATTGAGAGTAATTTACCTGTCGCGACTTGTAAATGCTTGCACAAATAGTCAATAACCATTATCTCAATCCAACTGTCATCATACTCTGTTTTATTTCTTTTTTTAACATATTTTTTAGAATGCCTGGAAAATATGCAATTTGACTTCTTTGGAAACTCCAAATACATAGATTGTATGCTTGTCTTGCACCTCATATGAAAAAAAGTTTTCTCCTGAAACCATTTTGATATTTCAAAATGTATCAAACTTGGTTTCTCTTCAGAAAGTCCTATGAAATTAGAAAGCTTTGTTTTCATAGTTAATTGTAATGTCTGTGAACCATATCCATATGTTGTCACACAATGAAAACCTGAAAATCATAATTAATTCCAGTTATCAAACAAACTTCACATAAAACTTAATTTCATATTTAAATTACATGAAAATACTCACCTGACATCCCCAGATTCGAAGCTAGAACAACTCCTATAGCAATAAGTACAGTTAAACCACCTCTCAATCATTCAGTAGCCTAGTAACCTTTATATAGATGTGAAAACTAAAACCTTTCACCAAAACAAACCATTGAGACAGCCTCTATCCCAATTTAAGTTTTCCATGTTTAGAATGATCTTAAAAATAAAGAAAGGACTGTGCCTCCTTGTGCCTCCTTGTATTATAATAATAGATATGGTACTACTAATCTTTTATAATTAATAATACATATGATGGTACTAATGAATACTTTTTAATTTTGTAACTTCCGATAATGCATAGTTAGGTATTCCATGTTTTTTTATTTGGTAACTTCCAATATGCATAGTTAGGTATTCACCCAAAAAAAACACAAAGGACACCTCACTTCTATATATAACTTGCTTTGATTGATATAAAAACTTCATAAAAAGAAGTGCGAGTACGTAAGCCTTCTTGAAAATACATTATTGGGACCCAAACCTATTCCTTATCTCATGACAAGTTTTTTTAATATAAAAAATTTACAATGTCCTAGTGGCTTTGTGTAAAGTATTTGTTTTATAAAGGTGGTGGGCTTTGTGTAAAGTATCTGTTTTATAAAGGTGGTTATGCTTTTTTTTAATTGTCTCTTATATGTAAAGTCTACATAGTTTATCTCTTACTTTTAAATGTGATTTATCTACATGGTGTTCGGTATTGGTCTTGTTATTGACTTCATTATGCACTTACACCGACCCTCTTTGGTCGGTCTAGTTTTAGTATCATTAAGAAGTGGTGTAACCCCACCTTACTCACTCTCATGTTTAAGACCCTTATTGGTAATTTTATGTTTTTATAATCAAAACTTGCATAGACCATGCTACCCAAACATATAAAGTAGCATGAAAACAAATCAAAGAATTTATATGACATCATGCATGACATGATCATTTTTGTGAAGTGGCCACCCCCACACCATCTCATTGGTGACTGATATGATTAATTTTGTTTAGTGAATGTCAAAGTGCACAACTTGGTGTTTGAAAAGAGACTCCACTCTTCAAAAGGTTCTCCTACCTAGACTCATTTCCTTTTCCCAATGAGAAATTGACTTTAAAGTTTGGTATAAGGTATTTCTAATATTATTCAACTTTACTTCAAAATCTGTTCACATAATAAGGAGTTTAAAACAATATAAAGAAAGTGAATATATAATATGAAAACATTCCATGTTCGTCGATTAGATTAACTTGATTATGGAGCTGTGGTCCTATTTTCAAAAGTTCATGATGGTTCCATACATAAAATAATTTAATACCAAAATTATTATTAAAGTATTGAAATACATTAGAGTGGTTTACATAGAAAAGTGTTATAAAGGTTACGGGTTGGATATATATCTTTCAGTTTAAATATCAAGGTCAAGGTATATTTTTTTATAAAATATACTGTTTTGTATTGCTTTATCTCTTCGTGACATAATGTTTTTCAAGTTGGATAGACCAAATACAAAATGAAGAGTGTTTTACACATAAAAGTGTTATAAAAGTCAGGGGTGGCATATATTTTGAAGGTATATTTTTTTATAAAATATATTGTTTTGTATTGCTTTATCTCTTCGTGACATAATGTTTTTCAAGGTGGATAGACCAAATACAAAATGAAGAGTGT
>LPNX010078319.1:795811-893138 GCA_001517045.1 Pseudotsuga menziesii | reverse complement strand
ATATATATATATATATATATATATATATATGATGGGTTGAGGGTTGTGTAATTAGGCAGGTTTTGTCTTGTTTTGTGGGTTTGGAGCTCTATCTCACTTGGCCCTATCATGAGAACAATCAATGGATTGGAGTCTAATTTATCTTTCTCATAAAGTTAGTATCAACTAGTAAAAAAATGGGAATTATCTATCATTGTGTTGTTTTCTTGTCAAGGGACAAAGTTTGAGAGTTGGGGGTGGTCACGTGACAGGCGGGTTTCTTTTTCTGGTCTGTGTGGCGGGTTGGTGGGATGATAGTTTTCTTTTTTGGTAGCGTTTTTGTGGCATTTTGTCATCATGGCCAATGACAATTGCAGATGGTCGAGTGTTCGAGTCAACCCTGCTGAAAAAATGGTCATTGTCAAGGCGTTATCAGAAATGGGCGGTTTCTCGCTCGCTAGTCACGATCAGTCATGGTTTTCTCCCTTTAAAGGTACTTTTGGAACTAGGGTTTCTCCTCCAGTCAAATCTAGGGTTAGCTTTGATGTTCTGCTGGTGGATTTCAAAGCAGCTTTTTCGGAGCCTTTGCTTTCTTCTTCCAAGGAATTATAGAGGTTAGAGTGCTATCTCAGACTCGGTGGTGGTTGTGTTTTAGAGGCCCAAAAAGCTTCAGTTAGAAAAGGTTAAGAGTGGTATACATGTTTGTGTGTTGGGTAAGGACGCCACTATGGACTTGGTGTTGGATCTTTCTCAATGGGCTTTGGTTGGTAAGTTTGAATTTTTAAAATTATCTAGAATGGAAATTCTTTCGTGGATTCGGCAAGTCTTGAAATCCTTCAGTACCAATACTCTGCGAGTGATGCTGCTGGATGCCAGGTGGATTATCTTTCATTTCTTATTGGAGGATGAAAAGAAAGTTGTCGAGGAGCGGTTTTGGGTCATAGGCCACGATTCTCTTGTGCTTAAATAGTGGCATGTATGTTTTGAGCCTCGTCTTGAGAAGTTGGATAAGCACCACCTCTGGGTGCTTCTTCCCGATTTCCCTATCCACTGTTGGAATATTAAAGATTTTATGGGTATAGCAAACTCTGTTGGAAAATTTATTCTGATGGAAAATGATCAGCTGTTGGGTTTTAGTTAAAAAACTCCTAGGGTTTTGGTGGAAATTTCAGTGTTTGATGGTTTATCAGAGGATGTCGAGGTTAGATGGGAAAGTGGTACTTTTATCCAATGCCTGGATTATTGACGCATTATGTTTTAGTGCCATTAATGCAGAAATATTGGTCATTCTAAAGCTCTATGTCCTTTCTGTGTTCCTGTTGTTGGTGGGTTTATAGATGTGAAGGGTAGTGTTGTGGAAGTTATGAATATGTTGGAGAATGATATCAGATTCCCTATTCCTTTGGACCAGGAATCTACTCTCTCTTTTGTCGGTAAGTTTGCATAGTAGGTTCCTATTTAATTGAAATTCCTTCCTGTAGCCTCTATTCTAAATGCTTTGTATGTTTCAAATTCATTTGTGGATGAGGATGGGGTTTGTTTGGTTTCTGGGTAGATGGGGATAACTCTCCCTCACCTTAATATTTTGCATAGTAGGGTTAGCAATCATGTGGTGCATTAGAGGAAATTTGGGGTCTAAAATGGGCCTTATAAAAAACCGTGCTATGGATGAGCTGGATTGAGTTGAATTTTTAAACCAATAGAATTTCAATATCTTTGGTCAACCATTATGGTTGAGCTGGACACATAATACTTATGTGTCATATTTTTATTTGACAATAGCTAACTCCATATCAACCTCACCTTGGTTAAGTTCTTGAAAATATCACCTCGAAATAAGAAAAATAAACTTTAACTAATAAATATAGAATATTTTATTTGATCACTACTTCCAACTCCTCTAAAACATAACCTTCAAGTTAATTAAAATTGTAGTGGAAGCATTTTGAACTAATAAAAACATTTATTAATCAATTTTTTAAAAAGAAAACTAAATAATATTTAATTTTAAATAGACTTATCTTGAAATACTAAATAAAAGATATTTAGTATTTTTAATATTATTAAATAATATTTAAAAAATAAATATATTTAATTATTACATCCAAAAATAAATAAAACATTTAAATACTAACAAACTAAAAATAAAAACTATTTTTAATGTTATTAAAATTATAATAAAATTTGATTTTACGTTTTTTCTCTCTTACCTACCTAACGATTAAACCACGATTTTTTTTATATTAATATAAAATAATATGAATATACATAGTTTATTGCTTTTTATTTTATGTGAAGTAATATTTTTTAGATGAATTAATATAAAATTATTTCAAAAATCAATAGTGATTTTTTTATTTTTTTAATACTATTATAATTATATTTTTCATTAGAAATGAATATATTTGAGTTTTACATTTATTAAATATATAAAAAGTAGTGGTCTATTCATTTAAAAAATAATAATATAAAATTCAAAAGTTTCCTATCATTTATTATGTGTGCACAAGAATCTAAATATTTCATTAATATTTTTGACCAATATCTCTTAACTCTACATTAACTCAATATAGTTGTCAACTACCATTAATGAGACGATTTAGGTTGACTTTCATTAGATTTTCATTAGATTTAATGTGACATGGCATATTTGTAGTGTGATGTGGCTTTTTATTATTATTTTCCTTAGGAGGCCCATTTTAGACCCCAAATTTCCTCTAATGTATGCGGGGAAGTCATTGAGTGACTGAATGACAATGAGGATTCTCTGAACATGGACACTGGGGATCCTATTGTTTCAGATTCTTGTTGGGCAGAGGGTTTTGCGAAACCATTTTTCATCCCAAAGGATTTTCCATCCCTACCCTCTGTCTAGACTTTGGTTTTATAAGTAAACCTAACTCCTTCATCGCTTTTGGATTCTTCGACAGCTCCCCTTAGTGTCAATAGGGGGGTTTCTTCTACGACAGTCAAACATATTCCTGTGTATGTATCTAAGGATGTCGATAACCTTGATATTTTCCCAATTTCTTCTATAAGCCGCTAATGTGTTTATTTGAAAACTAGAAAACCTAAGAGAGGTAGTGGATAGACCTCCTTAGGGCTGCGGTCCTTGGCTAACAATGACGTTTAAATCACTAATCTAACTATTTCTTCTTTACTTGACAGAGGTCTTTGTGTTTCTCCTGTCGATGCTACTGGTTCGTCATATCGGGCTCTTAGATATTTTGCAACCCATTTGGAGGTGATAAAATGATCTTAACCTCCTTCAATCTTAGGGGCTTGGGCAGTGGCCCTAAATGTGTTTCCCTTAAACGTTTTCTCGAGATAACCAAACCGATGATTTTTATGCTATAAGAGAATATGCTCCCTGCTTCTTATGCCTATGATTTCTTCTTGAGGACCAAGCCCAGTTGGAGAGTTTGTGCTTTTGATTCCAATGGTCACTCGAGGGAACATTGATTTCTTGGAATCCCCTCATGGTTGACTTGAAGGATTTCTCCTATTGAGTAGGTATTTTAATGGAGGGCAAGGTAAAAGGATTTTCTTCCCCTTTGCACATATTAAATATTTATGGGCCTTATTCACATAGGAAATCCTTCTGGGATTAGTTGGTCTTTTCGAGCATTTTATTGGACTCTTCACTTATCGTGATAGTTGATTTAAATTTCACCACTTCACCTAACGAAGTGTGAGGTGCTGGGAGAGCCTTAGATCCCTTAACAAATTATTTTTTGGAACTATTTGAGGCTTCTAACCTATTGGATATTGTTACTGTGGTTTTAGATCCAACTTGGTCAAATGGGAGGTGTGGTTTGTTGGGTATTGCTAAAAGGCTTGCCAAGGTTCTATATGGAAGATGCTTTATGAGAAAGGATTGGTAAATATATATCGTGGAGATACTCGACTGGGGTTTCTAACCACAAGGTTGTGATTTAATAATTGGATTTTGACAGCAGTCGTGTTTCTTTCCCCTTTAAGTTCGATTCGGTATGGTTGGAGGATTTGGATTTTAACTCCTTATTTAAAGAAAAATGAGCCAGTTTATCTGAGGTCTATGATCGATAGTCGAATCCAATGAAAAAAATGAAGAAAAATGAGAACAACAAGGCTATTGTTATTAATCCCTTAATGATGGCACATTACCCCATATAGTGTAGCGCATTACCCCCTATATTGTGGTGCATTACATATTATTTATGTCGGCTTGGTTTTATTAGTTGTTATTATACACCTTTGTCTAGGAAGGAGATATTCTCATTTTAGTCATCATTGTATATTGTCTTGTGTTGGGTACACAAGTACAATGTGTAAGGAGGTTCTTCCCTCAAAGAGGATTTTTATTTATCTTTGTTATTCATTATTAAGGCATGGATTACTCTCTTTTGGTCTATTCCTACTATTTTTATGTTATTTCTAAGACTTGGTTGCATAACATTTGGCATCAGAGCTCTTTCCTTGGGACCGACTTCTAAAAAAACAAGTAATCTTGGAATTTTCACTACAACGTTTTTTTTCTACAAGAATTTAGAGATCAAAGTTAAAAACCCACTTCTAAAAGAATCCGAAATAGATCCATTCCAAAATTTAGATCCCGACACATTACAGTTTCAGAGATAAATGTGGAGGAATGTAGGGTTTTAACTAGTCGAAAACCTAGTCTAAAACAAGTGTTCTAGGGAAAAAGGTCATATCTGAGGCATCAAAGATCCAAATGGAGTGAGACAAGTTGCATCTGAAATAAGACAAAGAAGGTTATCCATCGTAGAATGTTCAACTACTTAAATGAAATATTGGACACGCGTCATACCGTACAAGTTCGCTCTTTGCATAGGCCAAAAATAAGAAGCATTGGGATATTTGCAATAACGTTTTTTTGGAACATCCAAATTAGGTTAGACCTACGAAATTGGAAATAGGACACATCAGCGTACCACAAGCCAAATTTTCATATCTAGAGCAGTCAAAATTCAAATGTCACCTCAGTTACAAGTAGACCATAAAACAATCTTCTAATCAAGGTTTGAAAAGGTACGTTATTTTGCATTTGAATAAATTTAAGTAGAAGGATCTATTTGTGGTAAACCCTAGGGTGTGTATATATTTATTGTTCAAAATGCCACCAAAAGGAGGTGGAAACAATCACACTCCACTCAAACCCACAGAGGATTCATCCCCGACATGCAATGAAATGGAAGACATATATTTTAGAGTGCCCGAGTTGGAAGATATGGTTAAAGTAAAATTTGTGAAAATTGATGAGTTAGTTAAATTGGAAAAGAATATGGCTACTAAAGAGGATCTCAAAGGGATGGATAGAAAAGAAGATCTTCAAGAATTGAAGGAATTGATGAAGGATATAAAAAATATCTTTATTCCTCATGTATCCACTCAAGAAGAGGATAAGGAGGAAAAAGAGGACTTATTCTAGTCACATCTAGAGAAAATTGAAAAATAATTGGAGAGTAGGAAGTTGGAGTTCTCAAAAGTTGACGATTCACTACAACATCATCGGTCCAATTCAGGTCCAAGGAACTACTTTATCCCTAAGATGGACATGAGAAATTTTGATGGAAAGGATCCAATCACGTGGATTTTTTAGATGGAGCAATTATTTGATCTATACCACGTGCCCACTTTGCAAAAGGTAACTATTGCATCTATATACTTAGAACCTGATCAATTTGTATGGTACCAATGGCTTTGTGACTATAAAAGGACTCTATTATCTCTTGGTATATATTCACAAAATAATTGATTTCACATTATGGGGATATAAATAACAACACCTTCTTTAGCAAATTGGTAAATCTCAAGCAAAAAGGTCCAGTTACCGAGCACATCAAGCAATTTCAACAGTTAAAGTCTCAGAGTGAAGAATATTTTAGAAGATAATTTGGTAGATCTCTTTATTGGAACCTTGAAAGATAAAATTCAACATGAGGTGTGTCTCTTTGGACCATCTTCCCAACAAAAGGCTTTCATGGTGGAAAGGAAGGTTGAAAGTAAAAATATGGAAATGACTCCTAGAAAGGCCTTCTCCAACACATACAATGAAAATAATGTTCCTTCTTCTAAACCACCACAAAGGTTGACACCCCAACAACTAGAGGAAATAAGAGCAAAAGTAATATGCTTTAATTGCGACAAAGTATAGTAAGGGACATAAGTGTAGTGAGAATAAATTATTCTACATAGATTGTGAAGAGGAAGAACCAAAATAAGAGGAAGCATCTCAAGAAGATGCGACTTCAGAAGAAATAAAAGAGTATAGTTCAAAAGAAATTACTCCCACCATATCTTGTCATGCATTGGATGGAATTGGCACTCCTCAAACTCTCAAGATTGAAGGATACATCAAAAAGAAGAAGGTAACAGTGTTAATTGATTTTGGTAGTACTCATAATTTCATTCAGTGTAAATTAGCCAAAGTTATTAATTTCTTTGTATGTCTGGCACCAGAATTTCAAGTTATGATTATAGATGGAGGAACTATAAATTGCTCAGGGAAAATCCATAATATCAATCTTGCTATGGGGGAATATGTATTGAATAGTCCAATGATTTCTATCCCAATGGGTGGGGCTGATGTTGTCTTAGGTGTCCAATGGTTACAATCATTGGAACAGTGGATTTTATTTTTCAAAAACTTTTCATGAAATTTTCATGTGAAGGAAAAGAATACGAGTTAAAAGGTATCATAGGAAAACCAAGCAAGGTGATAAGTTATAATGGTATGAAAATTTTGTTGAAAAATGGACATCAATGTGTAGTTGCACAATTATGCTCATTAGATGTTCAAACCTCAAAGTTCCCTATCTCCCCATATCTCCAAAGGGTCATTAATAAGCATTTCGAGGTATTTAAAGATATTCCCAAAGGTATTCCACGTATTTCAAACTTTGATCATTCTATCCACTTAATTCCAGTCAGTGTTCCTCCTAACATTGGGCCTTATCGATATCCCTATAGCCAGAAGAGTGAAATTGACCACATGATTGCCGAAATGTTAAAAGATGGCATAATTAGGCCTAGGAAAATTTCTTACTCCGCACAAGTGGTAATGGTACCCAATCCAGATAGATCATGGTGTATGTGTCTTGATTATATAGAGATCAACAAGATCACCATTAAATATAAGTTTCCCATTCCTGTCATTGATGAATTGTTAGACGAATTACATGGAGCATTTGTCTTCACAAAGTTGGATCTTTGTTTCAGGTATCATCAGATTCAAATGAAGGATGAAGACATCCCCAAAACAACATTCAGAATTCATGAAGATCACTATGAATTTTTGGTCATGCCATTTGGTCTCACAAATGCGCCTTCCACATTTCAAGGTTTGATGAATTCTATTTTCAAGTCGTTCCTTAGAAAAATTTTGATGGTATTATTTGATGATATACTAATCTATAGCAAGTATTGGAAAGAACATCTTTGACATGTTGACGGGAACTACAACTACTAAAGGAGAAAGAACTGTATGCAAAACCATCAAAATGTTTCTTTGGGATGAAGGAGGTAGAGCATTTGGGTAATATTGTATCTCATGAAGGTGTCAAGGTAGACCCTAACAAAATTAAAGCTATGATGGATTCCCCGATTCCCAAAACCATGAATAATCTTAGAGGATTCTTAGGTCTGACAGGGTACTACCACAAGTTTGTTCGGAACTATGGAAGAATAGAAGCTCCTCTAACATCATTACTGAAGAAAGATTCATTTTCTTGGACTCCAGAGGCAACTCAATCTTTTCAACAAATCAAAGAGGAAATGTGTAAAGCTCTTGTTTTCGCAACACCATACTTCACAAAAACCTTTATTGTGGAATTTGATGCTTTAGGAAATGAGAATGGAGTTGTACTAATGCAAGAAGGACACCTTCTTGCCTTCACAAGTCATCCAATCAAGGGAAAGAACTTAAAAAGTCTCATTTTGAGAAGGAAATTTTGGAAATACTACATGCCTTGAAGCAATGGTGCCCCTACCTTACGGGGATACATTTCAAGGTTAAAACTGATCATGATAGCCTTAAATACTTCTTGGAAAAAAGGCCATCTTCAAAAGATGAACAAAAATGGGTGATAAAGATGTTGGGATATGACTTTAAAATCATCTACAAAAAGGGGAAGCAAAACGTTTTCGCAGATGCACTCTCCAGGAAATGTGAGGATGTTGAATGATCACTCTATGCTATCTCGACAATCCAAACAAATTTGATATCCAAAACAAGGGATGAATGTAAAAATGGCGAATAAATATAGACATTCATTCAAAAGTTGCAGCAGGATCCTAGTGCCTCTAACACATTTAGGTGGAAATATTACTTTCTATGGTACAAGGATTACCTTTATCTTGGTAAGAGTTCCCATGTCAAGCAGAAGGTACTTTTTTAGTTCCACTCCTCACCGATAATAGGGCACTCATGTTTCTTAAAAACCTACCATAGGGTAAAGAAATAATTTTTTGGGGATGGTCTTAAAATTGATGTTCAAAAATTTGTGATAGAATGTTTGGTTTGCTAATGAAATAAAGTACAAACAAATAAGACCCCGGATATCCTACAACCACTTTCCATTCCAATCCAAAGTGGACAGAGGTCTCAGTGGATTTTATCATAGGTTTAACAAAGTAAGAAGGAAAGAGTGTGATCATGGTGGTTGTTGATAGACTTACTAAATATGCACACTTATATGCACTATCTCACCCCTTGAAAACAAGCAAGGTCACTAATTTTTTTATGGATACAGTCCAAAAACTACATGTTACTCCAAATATTATAGTAAGTGACAGGGATCCCATTTTCACTAGCAACGTTTGGACCAAATTATTTTCTTGTTTGGGTACTCAACTGGCTCATAGCTCATCTTATCATCCTCAATATGATGGATAAATAGAGATTATAAACAAATGTTTGGAAGGGTACCTTCGATGTTTTGCATCTAATAAACAAACACAATCAGTCAAGTGGTTACCCTTGGCAGAATGGTGGTATAACACTTCCTTCCATACATCATAAAAAATGACCCCATTTATGGCACTTTATGGTTACCATCCACCATCCATCACATGTTCGGTAAGAGACTCCTCTAAGTTTCAAGCAGTGAAGACCACATGAAGCATCAACAATAAGTTCTTCAACTCTTAAAGGAAAACCTGAATCTAGCACAAAATCGAATGAAACAACAAGAAAATCAACACTGCGATGAATGAAGCTTTAAGGTGGGGGATTGGGTGTTTTTAAGACTACAACCATGCAAAAAAATGTCCCTGAAGAACATCAAGAAGGATAATAAATTATCACCTAAATACTATGGTCCCTACAAGATGCTACAAAAGATTGGTAGTATGGCCTACAAATTGGAACTACCTGCATCTTCACAAGTCCATCCAATTTTCCATGTTTCTTGTTTGAAGAAGGTAATCAGTGACAAGCTACTAGTTCAAACGATATTACCAGAACTTGATGAGGAAGGAAAAATCATATTGGATCCTGAAGAAATCACTAAAATAAGAACTAGACAGCTTCGAAATCGATCAATTCCGGAGTATCTCATTAAATGGAATAACTTACCCACGGAAGATTCAACATGGGAAGATGAGTCCTTTATACAACAACATCCAAAACTACTTCAGCGTTGAGGACACCACTTTTTGAAGGGGAGGGGCGTGTTAATCCCTTAATGATGGCACATTACCCCATATAGTGTAGTGCATTACCCCCTATATTATGGTACATTACATATTATTTATGTTGGCTTGGGTCTACTAGTGGGTCTATTAGTTGTTATTGTACACCTTTGTCTCCTATATATAGGATGGAGATATTCTCATTTTATTCATCATTGTATATTGTCTTGTCTTGGGTACACAAGTACATTGTGTAAGGAGGTTCCTCCCTCGAAGAGTATTGTTATCTATCTCTGTTATTCATTACTAAGGTGTGGATTAGTATCTTTTGGTTTATTTCTTCTATTTTTATGTTATTTCTAAGACTTGGTTGCATCACAATTGCTGAGATTGAGGATAAATCCAATTCTTAGATGGATCAACTGATGGTAGCTTGTTCTCGGAACAAAAGAAGTTGAGACTTAATTCCCTTATTATAAAGAAACAACAACTTCTTCTTATAAAGGAAGAAACCTTGCGACAGAAGAGTAGGGCTACTTGGATTACGGTTGGGGACAACAACACTATGTTTTTCCATTGTTTCACAAATAAAAGAAGGCTTACTAATGCAATTTGGGAACTAAGTGGAAATGGGGATGATCCTATTTGTGGTAATAATTCCTTGAAACTGTCTGCAAACTCCTCTTTTTAGGTGAGATATTTGGGTAATAAGTCCTCTAATGTTTTTTACCAACTAAATACTATTAGGCAGTATCCTTGTTTCTTCGATAACAGTGATTGTGAGGCTATTGGAAAGGAAATCACCATGGCAAGAGTTATGGAAGTTCGCAAGTGTTTTGCTAAAGATAGGAGCCCAGGCCCAGACGAGTGTACTGTTGAATTCTTCCAGCATTTTTTTGATTTGAGGGGGGATGAAATTGCGGTGGTTGTGGAAGATACTAGATGATCTGGGGTGGTTCCTGATCTTCTTAATTTGAATTACATCACTATTGTCCCTAAGAAGGATAGACCTGACTCTTTTAATGATTATCGCCTTATTTCTCTATGCAATCTGTTATATAAAGTTATAACAAAAATTATAGCTAAAATAATTAAGCATGTCTTTGGAAAACATATTTCTGCACAATAGTTTGGTTTCCTCCCAAACCGCTAAATCCTCGATTTTGTAGGAATAGTGCAGAAATGCATGCATTCTATCAAACTGAATAATATTTCTGCATTTATTTTAAAATTGGATTTGGAAAAGGATTACGATCGTCTGGATTGGTCCTTTCTTCGACTTATTGTGATTCAAGTTGGCTTGTCGGTGGAGATTACAAATTGGATCATGTCCTGCATTTCTTCAGCAAGTCTTTCTATCTTTATAAATGGTTCACCTTCTCCATCCTTCAAAATTTCAAGAGGAATCTGACAACATTTTCCTTTGTCCCCCTATATTTTTATTGTGTCTATTGAAGGGATGAGTAGACTTACCATTAATTATAAGGAGCTTAAGTTGATTTCTGGGATTAAGGTGGCTAGAACTCTTTCGGTATCTCACCGTGTCTTTGTTGATGACATTCTCATCTTTGGAGATGGTTCCTTTGTGGAATGGAAACAATTTAAAGACTTAATCAATTTATTTTGTGGTGCTTCAGGTATGAAACTCAACACTCTTAGATCAAGTTTGTCCCTTTCATGTAACGATCAAGAGACCACTGATTCTATATTGACTCTCTTTCCATTCAAGATTCATACTTTAGAGGAGGGTTTTAAATATTTAGGTTTTTATCTAAAGCCTAATGGTTATAAGAAAGTGGATTGGTTTTGGATCTTAAAAACTTTGAGGTTGGAGATGAATCATTGGATTTCGCAATGGATTTTCTTAGAGGGGGGTTGATCCTTATTAATTCAGTTTTACAGTGCATTCCTATTTACTGGTTTTCTTTATTCAACATTCTAGAAGGAATCATTGATTGTATGAGGAAAATGTTTTTTCATTTCTTGTGGCCTGGAAAATTGAAGGTGAATAAGTTCCATTTGGCTGACTCAGAAGTTCTATCTAAACCTAAATCTCTTGGTGGTTGGGGGATTAAGAATCTTAGACTTTTTAACCAATATTTACGAGTCAAAAGTCTCTGGCATTGCCTTTTCGATGAACGTATGTGGGGCAAATTGGTTAGGTGTAAGTACTTGAAGAATGTTCTGTTGGTTACTTGGCTAAGAAGCTATAGTAGGAATTCTTCACCTTCATAAAAAAATTGGAGAAGTCTTGTTAAAACACTTCTCTTTATTGCCCAAAATATTAGTTGGATGATTGGAAGGAGCATTCAATTCTTTGTAAGGATTGAACCTATTGTCAATCTATTGGATAACTACTCCCTCTCTGCTGCTCTTATTAGAGTTCTTTTCCAGAGGAACATTGTTGTGCTTAAGCAGGAGATTAAGGTGAATTCTGAGCATGCCTTTGGATGGTTTTTGGCCACATACTTACAAATACAGGGTGATTTGGTGGTTGAATGGGATGACTTCATGTACATATTAGTCCTGGCAGGTATTAAAATCTCTGAATGCAGTGATAAACTTGTTTGGAGCCTTAACAACAAAAGGGGAAATGTTACTTCTATTTTAGCCTATAATGCTCTTGCGTAGCAACAATTGGCTAGATCCTACTCTTCAATGGATGTATTCAGTCTAGAAAGGGATGCTTCCCACTAAAATTCAATGCTTCATCTAGCTAACTCTAAATAATAAAATTATGAATTGGGATGGGTTATAGAAAAGAGGACTTCTGGGACCGGGTAGATCATGTGTTTTCCTTTTAGCAATGGAGACAGTGGATCATCTCTTTGGAGAGCGTCTATTCATCTGTGAAGTTTGGTCGGAGCTCATGAAGAGTTTGTAGGTGGTTTTTAAGTGGGAAAAAGGAAAATTGGAAGAGAATTTACTTAGGTGGAAGGAATTGCAACCACTCTTAATGGACGTTCCTTATGTGACTCTTTGGGAAGTTTGGAGAGCTATAAATTACATTATTTTTCAAGAAAAGCACTTAGATGTGTTTCATGTCTATATCGTTGTTTTTCCAAGACTAAAGGAGTATGGGTGTGGTATTAAGAATCCTCCGGCTAAAATGATTCACCTGCTATCTATGGATTGTGGTGTGGTTACTGGTTTCTTCGATGGAGCAGAACAAAAGGGGGAGTGTGGGACTGGGATGATTATTAAAGTGAAGATGAACCACAATTTTTTTATTGAGAATGGTTGTAGGTAAAGGAATAAACACTAAGGAAAAACTGTTGGATCTTTGGGGCCTCCTTTGACTTTCTCAAAATAGGCATTCGCATATTTCTCAAATCTTAGGGGATTCAAAAGTCATTATAGACTAGGAAAATCAAGTTCAATATCACATACACTCTCTGGATGTGTATCATTGGCTTAGCAGGGTCGACTGTTTACTTAACTCTTACCCTTGGAATTCTCTTCATCATATATATACAGGGAGTTCAATGGAGAAGTTGATATTATATCAAAGAAGGCCATTGGGTCTAAGAAAGGGGTCATTTTATTTGAGGATTATTTTAATGAAAGCTTGGTTGGTTCTGGAGAAGTGAGAGTTTATTAAGTTTTAGTAACCCATTTTCTGCATTGATTTGGGTGTAGTTTTTTGTTGACACATCAAGCTGTAAGGGACACTTTTTTGTTGACTATGTATCAAGTGAGAAAGTTTGCATCCCCCTATGGAAGAATGAAATGTATGTGGAAGTATTTATAGCTTGAAATATAGTTATTTTATATATAAATGGACATGAAAGATAATCTCTCTCTTCTGATTGTAATTATGACACAGTTTTAATATAAAAAAGTTAATTTTTCTTTATGAAAACAAATATTTTTTTATAACACTTTACACTTGTATTTGGATTTATCTATTTAATAGATTACTTTATATTTTCACAAAAAAATATATATATTTTGAATTATCGAAAGTATATGTACAAATAGACTAGAAACAAGTTCCAAAAACTGGCAACCCAGAAAAAAGTCCAAAAAGGATAAAATGCCACCAAGAGACTAGGGCCTAGAATATAGATGGCCAAATACAAAGACATGTCACCTCAGACACGAGTTGAGGGAAAACCAATAAACCCAAAATAGAAAGGCCATATTGATGAAAAAGAGATATCACAACAAAAACTAATACAAGACCTTTTGGTCCTCTGAAAAAAGGAGTCATCCTGCCATAATTCAAAAAATATAATACCTTATTGCACATCAAGTCCCCACCGGGAAAGAGAATTTGCATAAATATTGAACTCCCAAAATATATGGGAGAGGGATATATGCAGGAAGTCTTTGAGCAGTGACTGAACTTCGAGGAGACAATAGCACATATGTAGAGATTTTATAGGAACCCACTCATTTTCCCAATTAATAACCAAAGCAGAGTCACCAACGATTTGCTACAGAGCATAACCCCATAATTTTGCAATAAATAAAGTAAGCCATAAGCCCAAAATATCAGCCCTAGTATTTGTCCCAGTCCCATAGTTGGACCAAATATTAAAATACCGAAGTGCATCCAAATGAATAACAACACCTACATGACAACAAAAAGTCATGTCCTGAGAGGCTAAATCAAACTGATCCCAATATCCCTTAATAGGCATCGACAGACTTCTTGGGAGCTTGATAGGATGTGGTTGATCGTCTAGCCTCCCATTGAACTCCATAAAGGAAGAAATGGAAAATGTTGAAGTGGGCCTTATGGAGGGAGGAGTGATTTCAAAGTTTTTTTCTATTTCTAGTTTTCCAGAATTTCCATATAACAAAATAGGCTAGAATTTCCTAGCTAGAAACAGATTTTAACCAGTCCTTTAGACAATCATCAGAAGGGGAATTAGGACAAGCATAACGAATTTTACAAGTGGAGAAGCCCGAGTCCCATACATGTTTAGAGAAGGGGAATAAAATGAATAAGTGAGTAACCGATTATGGCCCCGCATAGCATAGGTGGCATATATTGGGACCATTGAATCCACAACGAAGAAGACTATCCCAACATAGAATTTTGTTCTCCAAAGCTAACCAAAGGAAAAATTTTACCTTGTGGGGGATATCCCAATGTCAAAAATCTCTATGCCACCATTTGAGCAAGGTCCAAAAGTTGGATATGGAAGCATCATAAGCCAAACACACAGTTATCAACCCATACTGCGAATTCCAAGACCTTCTGATTTCATCATCAGCTTCACCAAGCCCGATATTTCCTCTATATAATCCTTGAGTGAAAGTGTGCCATTCATTTTCCATATTACCATTAATACCAAGATGGGCTACATCTATCCATTTTGTTGAGAAGTGTAGCTAGGGGGGTCATGCCATACAATGATATAAGGAGTAATAACCCTTCATGCGTAAGACATGGATCAGTTATGAAGATAACTTATATTCACAGGGACTGCCTATAATTATAAGGTCTTCACCAATCAATATTGAACAACAAATAACTGAGAGCCAGGCTATCCAATCGCTCAGATTCCTGAAAGAGGATAAAAGACCAGCCCAGATGTTGGAGACTCCTTTTGTTTTGTTGACTTTGGTTATGATCCACTGAATAATTGTAATTTTCCTTATATATTTATCCTAGATAACATTGCTCCATAGATTTTTACTAAAGATTGCTCACCATAGATATTTTTCCAAAAGAGCATTGGCGAAGTGGAATATATACATTTAGTGACGAACTGCCCATGTATTTAGGCCTAGATAATACTTCCCAATAAAAAAATGGAACTTTTGTTTCTTGCTTGCACCCAACCAAATAAAATTGAATATTTTCATGTGAATTGATCTAGGAATATTACTAAGAGAAATCCAATATACTGATAAGTTATCAAGAACAGATTTTTCCAGAGTTAATTTGCCACCTGCCGACAACCATCTCCAACACCAATGGTTTATCCTTTTGTCAAAATTGTTTAAAATCCAAAGCCAATCCTTGGTCTGATACTTGTTTAGGTTGATAAAATAGCCCAGGTAATTTGTTCCATCAATGATCTTGTTGAACTTATATGGAATAATACTTGAGATTCCCACCTCGGATTCCATGTCTAAACTATGCTTTAATAAGGAATATTTTTTAACGTTAATTTTCAATTTTCATACCTAATATATGGAAAAACAAGTCCAATATAGAGTTATATATTTCCCACTCTTTTGGAGTACCAACACCACATATCAAAGAATTGTCTACAAATAAGAGGTGTGATATAGATAGGTTTGCAATTTTTATCCCTTTGATGCAAGCATCTTCTTTAGCCTTTCAGATTAGTAGGCTGAGACCTTCCACAATGATTATAAATAATAAGGGCGACAGTGGTCATCCTTGACACAACCCTTGTATTTGGATTTATCTCTTTAATGGATTTGGAACATAACTTTAATGTTTCACCTGATACTTTTAAATATTTCCACTAAACGAATCTAATCAAAAGGAGTGGTGTCACATATTTCATCTTTGTCACATAATAACCTTGGTCACACCAAGACAGTATAAATGCACCGTTTCAATCACATAACTATAGTATAATCATGGGCAATGGTTTTCTATCAATTGATCATCATAAGACCATATTATAAATAAACTGAAGATCTCTGGGCGAATTTTCTAGCATTTTTTTCCTATTATAACTTAGGCATGTTTGATTAGTATAACTATATTATTCTTTCTCCTAATGCCTATCATCTAATTTATCAGTTTTATTAGTTTCCTCATAAGTCTTCATAATGGAAAGGAATTTTTATATAGAGACGCATTAAAAAAAATTACACAATACTTCACAAAACATTTAGTAGAAACAACTACACAGTTCTATAACCTTTTTGTTTAGTTAACGTCCAATGATTTGGAATCATTTGACATTAACAAAACATATGCAAAAACCTATGGAATTTACAACCATCCACACTACACAAAAAAAAATCGAAGGAGAGCCAAAGAATATTTTCTCACTCACAAACTACATAATTATGCTTGAGCTACTTGGTTTCTGGCCTTACAACTATCCTAACTATTGAAATTCCAAATACCACTGCAAGGAAAACACTTTCTTGTGAAGGTTTTTAATGTTACAAGATTACGCGGTAAAAAAACACCCTCTAAAATCTTTGTTATTAGTACTTGAGGTTTTAATGAATTTTTACTATAACTTAAAATTATGGGAAGTAGGAGTTTCTAGAAATGTTTAGCTAATGCATATGACCAATTTTTGAATCCTCGGAGTGTAATTTAGATATGGTGCACCACATCTTGGTAGGAAGCAACACTTCTATCAAAAATATGCACCACTGCACTACAACTTGATATGCATCGAGGTTTTAAGAATATATATTATGCATCAATGCATATGCTATATATTATAAAGTCATAATACTTAGTTTATATAATGAAATCACTTGTACATATATCATTTTGCACAAGTTGTAGGTTCTTGCATAGTAACAATAATAGTAATAACAACAATAATGATTGTATGAAGGGGTGATTTTGTTGTCTTTAGGAGAATCAATACTTTTATTACATTTATTTGTAGTTGTGATTAATACTCATTTAAATTCATTGGTGCATAATTAGGTAGGAACTGCACCATTGAGTTAAAATGATTGCAATGCAATGATATGTTTCAATGCTAAATGTTTCCTTATTGCAGGTATACAAATGTACCTTCTTATTTTTTATTATTATAAATTTTCGATTAATCATAACAAGATCAAATAATTTTTATAACAATATTTATTTTTAGATTTTAATTATTTCATTTGAAGATAATCATTATATTAATGTGTTATATCATTTAAACAAACATACCAATTGATTTTACCTATGTTCATTGTAATAATGTAAATAATTCATAAGAAATTGATTTTATTATATATGAATAATAGACCATTCGTTGTGAAAAAAAAGACAACATAAAGTTCCATGATATTTGAAATGTCAAAAAATAATTGTTACAATTATTGGTAACATGTTGTCATATAATTGGGAAAATATATCCACATAAACATGTATGATTTTTAGTATAGACAAACATTCCAAAACATACAATATATAATATTCAATTTTGATCATCAACATTCATCATTCAAATTAGTATAATAGCTCGGGTTGCTCACATGCCTCATTTCTTCATCAATTGCATGGGATATTGTACTTGGGTTATTTGGAACATTTTGTTGATTGGCTTGATTTTGACGTTGTGCCTCTTCATGTTCCATCTACAAACATACAAATAAAGTGCAAGGACTATATCTATATCTACAATATAATATACAGGATTTCATAAACAAAAAAAGTATAGCATAGAAATGAGTGTTTCACAAATAATACTCTTTATTTTGAAACCATGGTCCATGTCATCTCTCAAGATAGGTTATCTTGGATCCATTCTGTAATTTCTTTCCTGGTAGTTTTATATATCATGATACATTAGAGGAATTTTGGGGTCTAAAATGGGCCTCCTAAGGAAAATAATAAAATAATAGCTAAAATAATAAACTAATAGTTAAAATAATAAAATAATATTGATTAATTTTGGAGGAAGAAAGAAAAAAACTACTTTTTGTGTTCATATTTTCGACATATCTCATTGTGTTTTTACTCAAATTTCGATCGGGAGAGCTCGTTGGATGAGGAATTTGATTCCGCATCCAACGAGTACCCACACTGCATACTTTTGACGGACCCCGCTACCCCAAAAACAAGAAATACCTGAAAAAACGTGGTGATGAGTTTTTGGGGTAGCGGGGTCCATAAAAAGTATGCAGTGTGGGTACTCGTTGGATGCGGAATCAAATTCCTCATCCAACGAGCTCTCCCGATCGAAATTTGAGTAAAAACACAATGAGATATGTCGAAAATACGAACAAAAAAAGTAGTTTTTTTTAATGACAAATATGTCAATTCAACCATTATGGTTGACTTATTTTATTGAAATTCTATTGGTTCTTGAATTTCAACTCACAAAAACTTATTTTGGCACGTTTTCTTATAAGGCCCATTTTAGACCCCAAATTTCCTCTAATGAAGCATATATATAATCAAAGAAATTTCTTAGTATTCCATTAGTTATAAAAGAAGGGTCTAAAACAAAAAGCTACTTACAAACTTACAAATTGTTTATTTAACCTTTGATACTCCAACGTATACCCACAACCCATACTTAATCCAATGCCAATCAAATGTTCAAATGGATTTTCTTTATATGTTATAACAAGTTAGAAAAAATCCATGGATGATTTTAAATCAAATAATCTATAGATCACAACAAATATGAAATCTTATGTAGGGATAATGTGTTAAGTACTCACAAACTTTGTGATCAGCCCTTTCTACCTTGTCATCCTATCTTCTTTGAATGGGTTCCATTTCATTTTCTTTTATGAAAAAACAAAACAATAAAAACTTAATATTCCATGCGATAATTAAATTTTATGTACATAGGAAAAATCAATGAATAAATACGCTTGATGCATGTTGTTGTTGGGATTGTTCCTCCTACGATGCATGTATATTCATTTATTTGACAATTTCCTAGTACACTTTTTTAACTATCACCACCAACATGTTTCAAGTATCACATATATCATCCTTTGGAATTTTATCATTCTTCCTAAAACATGAAAAACACGGTAATAAAAAAATTAGTTAATATTTAAATGAACATAAATATAGCAACATACATATTTTGTTAATTTTTTGGACTAGTGTATTCATATTACAAAATAGCACATTTAGAAATAACATTTTTAACTATTATTTTTGTTATTGACCATTGCTTTGAAAATGTTTGTTGTTTTATGTATAACTTTATTTTTGGAGTCAATGGATTGAGTTGTGTATCCCTCATAGTTTTATAAAAGTTCCCCAATCTCATTAACTTTGAACACCACTCTAGAAAAACTAAGGAACAATCGCCATCACTTACATCCTTAATGATTTTTATCTTCTTAGGATGGCTTTTTGTTCCCTCTTTGTTTGCCCATGCACAACATTCAACAAATGTGAAATCAAATATTGAATCATGTTAGCAATTATTATTAAGAATAACATTATTAGTAAAAAAAATCAAAGAAAAACTTCATATTGAAAAACTTTTGATCCACCTAATTCCTTGTTTTTCAACGTTTCCATAAAGCTTTTTATGTTCTTTTAATTTCTACTTAGATTACAAACAATATATTGAACTTACTTCAAGTTTACACTTTGCATGACACATATTATCCAATACACATATTTTAAACCTACATATAATTCAAATATATTAATTTTATATTAAAATTAAAAGGATTTGTCATGTTCTCTTCGTGGGATGTACTTCCTTCACCCTTATTATTGTAATTTTTTCCATCTAATATTCTATCAATAAAATTCTTTCATAGTGAAATACACATTACAAAATATGTTTTACAAACTAAGTGAAGGATTTCATGCTAAAATCATTTTCGAGTTAGGTGATGTGTACATTACAGTAACATGCACCCGTGTGCATAATAAATACACAACCATAAATGAGTTTCTGTATAATGCTTGATAAAATTAGTAGCAACTTTTAATAACAAGCATTTCCAAAAATGCTGCACTTAATATAATGTTTCATACTAGTGTAGTGTTTATGTAAAATGTGCACTGGAAACCATAACAATGTATAAAAAAAATTGACAACAACAGAGCTTGGGATCTTTTGCAATGAGTGGTCTCAAGCAATAGATACCCAAAATCCCATATACAACTACACAAAGCTAATAAATATTCATTGCCTAAAAAATTATCATTGTAGTAGAGAGAATAAACCCCTAATGCCAAAATTGCAACAACATAAAATGACAATAAAAACAACAAGAAAACTAGGGTTTCCAACATTGAAGGTAACTTTAAAATCTTTTTATTGTAGTAGAGAGAATAAACCCCTAATGCTAAAATTGCAAAAACATAAAATGACAATAAAAACAACAAGAAAACTAGGGTTTCCAACATTGAAGGTAACTTTAAAATTTTTTTATTTCTTAAAAATGCATTGCCAATACTAATAGGAATAAATAAAACATTCATGGTATTTTTTGAATTAGTTGAGGGTGAATTTGAGATAAATAGAGTGAAGTTACATATTTTAAATTTATCCTTCACATATTTGTAAATGGCCTATTGTGATCCCTTGTGGATTCATATCCTAAATAAATATATCCACCCCAAAGTCTCCATTGGTAAATATCTCTTACAGAAGTCTTCCTTCTAATTTTTGGAAAAATAATGGAATAGGACTAGGGTTTTATTTATAAACTTTGAGATTCGTTTTTTCACTTGGTATTTTGATGCATGGAAGATAAATGCACTTTTTATTTTTATTTGATTTTGTTTTTCATTTTTTTCCAACTTGTAGTGTGACTTACAAAGTTAAGTTTGATTACTCACTTTGTTGACATACACAAAAAAAAAACATTTTACAATGAAAATAGGATTGCAAAGTGCATTTAACTTTGTAGATATTTATTATCTATGTGTATCCAATGTTTAGCACAATGGTGCTATAGATATGAATTAGGAACATTGGTTACTTAAAAAGGACCTTAGATGTGAAGTTATGATGTTACATGCCTCAAAATATTTCTTTTCTAGAATGTAGACACGCATTGATTGTGTTTTTGGATAAAATGCAAGTAAAAGACAAAGTGGAAACATCAAATAGACAACTCTTTAGTTGTAATTTATTCCACAAAGTTCCAAGTTTATCAAGTTCTCCCTTGGCATTTGTTATAAGTCCATATTTTATTTATATTTGATTATATGATTGAATTTATGATTCATTTTCATATGCATTTGAGTAATTATGCATTGAATTTTGCAGGATCTTGATTTGGATTCAAGTTTGGATGTGTAGTATATTCCACAAGTCCAAAAACATTGGAATCTCTTAGTAGTAAAAATATATTGCAAGTATATGGTAGAGGAAAATGGAGAGCCATTTTACCCTACAATTGTAACATGCCATCTTCCAACAACAATCCTGGACCAATTGTACTTCACTATGAGTTGGCTCTCTTTTATGACACCCTAGAGGATGTGGCTATTCAAAATGTGTATGGTTAAATGTGAAGCATTAGTATGTCACAATGTTACAATATATTAATGATAAACTACCCAAAGTTGACAATATAATACCTCCCACGATGATTAAGGATCCATTAGGTCATATAAAAAAGACATGTAGGAAAACATCCATATGTTCTTTTTTGAAAAATTGGAATCCAAATCAATTATGTTTCATCCTAAATTAATGAAAATGTCTCCTCTTATTGCATTAATCGAGACTTATAATGAGCCAACATATAATAGTAGTACTGTCCAAAACATATATACTAGGAGATCCAAAATTTTGTACTATTTAAGAGAAATAAGGTGGGTTTGATTATTGAATGGTAGTGATGACTTATCTCTTCTTGTCCTTATGAAAAGTAAATACCAAATTTTTTACAACCATGATTTTGATAGGGAATCTTAGTATTTTTAATGCTTTATAGATTTTTTTATGTGCATTGGAAAGTATCATTGTGGATTGTGTGTGATGTAACCTTTTAGTTTCCTATTTTCATGGACTAGTTGAAATGGTTTCATATTCTATAGTATTAGGAATCTTATCTCTAACAAAAAAACTATAGTATTGTATGCAGATGTTATTCCTTAGGATATTTTACCCTAATTGATAAGATCATTTTCTTAATTTATCTTAATGTATAAGGCTTATAAAACTATCGTTGCAAATTAAAATCTAGCCACATATTTCCTTCACACATGTCATGTTGAACTCTGGTCGTGAGTGGGATTTTCCCACATCATTAATATAAAATCCTTTATAATCCAACCTTGGATTTGGGTTTAATGCACTTGCACTTATTTTCTTTTAGAATATCATCCTTTATATGCTTTTTAATACTTTTTGACTTCTATAAGTAATTATAAGTTCCTCTATTGCTCACACAGGTGTGGCTCATTGGCGGTTCAATTGTTATGAAGTCACTTGTTGTAAATTGGAGGTCATGAGATCAAATCCCACCTGGGTTTACCTGTGTCCCATGTCTTGCAGCAGGGCACCTAGGGTTATAGTGGTAGCGAGAATGGATCCCTGGACCTCGTGTCATGCGAGTACTAGCCTAGCTCCAGTTGTCGATTCCCCTAGTTACAAAAAAAAATGATAAGTTCCTCTATTAGTTAATTAGTTTCTCTTACTTAGCAAAATTGACAGGGTAAATTTGAGAAGTCTAGGCAGCAATTTCCCTCCTCTTTGAGATTGTGTAATTCCTCTTTTTTTAGATTGTTTAATTCCTCTTTTGTTCCCTCACAACCTCCACGTGGCCTATTTATGTAGGGTGTGGCTCCCAAAAAGTAGAGATGGAGAAAATCATTCTAAAATTCCAAGAATAGATGGTTCCAGTGGATCCATTACAACAAAACAATATGGATCAATTGCAGCCATGTATTTCCATATCTAAACAAGAAAGGAATATTTTTTAAAATATGCAAAGTTTGTGATGCCTTATTTGTCGAGCCTCCTTTATGTTATGGATAATGGAAGAAGTTCATGAGGCATGCTCAAGTCGTGTTGAAAAGATTGTCAAGTTGTAAAAACGAGTATCCAAATTTGTGGTTGTTGGGAAATCTAACTTGAATTTCTTATACATTAAATTATCAATATGGATACCATGATATATTCTTGTAAGATTATGAGGTGTAAGAAAAATATATGCAGGACTACGTAAAGAAGGTTCTAACATAACATACTGGAATGAAAGGTACATTTGTTTGATAAGACACTTCCATAAACCAAAGATAGATATAAAAGTATATACTTCTTATGAAAACCAGTTACAATTCTTGAGATGAAATAATATTTTTTACTTAGTAACCAATTGCAATATTAGTTTTATTATCAATCCAATTACTAATTCCTATAGCATAATCAAACTAAAATATGAGCTCATGCAAATGAAAATAACAATACTACAATTAAAATCAAAAGATATCAACATTGTAGTTTCAAGTCAGGTGGTCTTGCAGCTCTTTCAAGATATTTAGATTAACAAATATTTGATATTTTATGCAGCAATTAAACACAAATGCTACCAGAATTTTATTTTCACACCACACTTTGTAAAATCATAATTGAACGCATTAATGAAAGAAAGTAAAAACATAAATTAAATAACAATTTCATGAAATGAATTAAAGGAAACAACATGACTTAGCTACTTAATCAACTTAATCAAATATAAGAAATGAAATGATAAATAAACCTACAGTAAATGAATATAAGAATCCATTATATACCAGAGAGAGGGGCCCTGCCTCTTCTAACACACACTGTAAAAAACTACACTACATTTTTGTACTCCTACATAGCGAATTTCGCCTTTTATATATACTGGCAGATTACACATTATGAAGATAAATAGGCTACAACTATACAATCGAATCCCCTGAAATGGAGAGATCACACAACCAATTCCTTTTTGGAATTTGCTTAACTTAGGTTGGTGTGGTTGCAATCAATTGGATCGATGATGAAGGAGGGGAGTCAATTTTCTTTTCCACATCATCCTATCTAAGGTGGGTCTCCCATTTGGAGGAAGCAACCACTAGAATCAAATTTTTTAATTGACTACATTACATGTGTTGAATGTGAATTTGAGCAAGGATATTTGCTCAAGTTGAAGGTGATAGAGTTTGTTTGATCAATAGAAAAGCATGGAAATGTTGTTCTCCACAAGACCCATGCACCTGAACTTTCTATTGAGATCCACAATGAAGTAGAACATGGAAGTGCTACCAGATTCCTTGTGCTACTAAACTTTTGGGAATTAACGCTGCCATATTTTTTTAGAATGAGTGTTGCTAGATTTTTGGGAGTGTTGATATGTTATCAATGTGTCATGATATGCTTGTTACCTATAGAAGAAAGTTAAGGAACCACAACTTATATGCCAAATAATCATCACAACATGGGAATTTCACCAAATAAGTGTCAATTTTCACATGAAACTTCAATGGAATGGAAAATGGATAATATATGATAATGTGTAAGAAAGGCATCATAAAATGAATAAATATGAATGAATAATTGAGGAAATGATAGGCTAAGTTGTCGTTAATCTTGGTGAAACCAATATTCAACATCCTCCATGCTCAAGTTCTTACATTTCCTCATGCAACAAAAAAATTTAATCCCTCGTATATCATGATTATTTCCTGGCTTTCGATTTTTTTTCTTATATGTTTCTTCTTTTATTTTCTTTGTATTTGTTTTTTAGTGTTTTATTTTTAACAAGGTATGAATGAATAATCTATGGGGACCTATGTTTTCATTAGTTGTAAAAATGAGAAAAAGCTATGTTATTAACGATCGAAACATACATTTTTCTAATACAAAATGGGAAAGGGGTTTGTTTCACACTTGACTTCTACAATTTTTTCAATGTCGTGGGGATAATGATGAATGATAGATGAAATATGGAAATTTGAGGAGTTAAAATGGATTAATGAATGAAATTAAAGAGATTCAAGAGCTTTTTTAAGTGTATGAATTCCCAAGTGATATGAATACCTGGAGATAAAAATTTCGTACCCAACTCAACCTTCTCTGGTGTATGATGATATGGGAAACAAGTACTAGATTATGCATGCATGGTATGGAAATAAATATAATGAAGATCAATTGGAAAGAACTCATGATTTTATAGGAACAATAAATAATTCTATTTGAATGGATGAACGAATGTTGAAGTTATGAAGAGGGGGGATTGAAAAATGTAAATGCAATGGAGAGGTAGACTGTTGCTTGGATGAACAAACAAAGATGGTTTTCTTCAAACTCTGTGACAAGACAAACATATGCAAGGATGAAACCAACTCTATTGTAGTTTTGAAATTCCTAGCTTATTCATTCCAACAATCAATATTCCCTTTTTATTTGCAAAAATCAATGGAATCTACAAGTTTTGTGTATAAAATGAAACCAAAAAGCCTTCAAAAATTCAAAACCGATGGTACAATATTTTCCATGTGAATAGATGTATTGAGGTACAACATGGGAAAGTTTCAATGGATTACCAACCATTAATGCATGTCATTAACCAATGTGAGACAACTCACTTTTGATGTTCATAAGCATCAAGATACCTTAATACATCTTTCTCAGAACGGCTTAATGAGCTAAATTTGATCCACCTGCAAGTCCTAACGATCATGAGACATTAATGTATTCGCATTGTCGTTAGCATGATAACTTTCCATTAATGACTGCAAGCCTTAAGGAGCTACACCAATTCTAACCTTGATTTCATAAAGTGTGTTGAAGTCGATAGAACAAGGCCTGTTACAGGGAGGGCCTTAATGAGTCCCCCATCAACTAACATGATAATAACAAAATCATTTTTGAAAACCATGATTGTAATATAATTGAACCAACAACATGTTGCAAGGAGTATGAATTATGCCATCCTAAAGACTGGTTTTTGAACATAACCCACGATTTGCTACGCCAAAATATTGGTTTTCACAACTAGGCTTTATTTTTGTCTTTACTTTTTTATTTTTATATATTTTTTTCATTTTATTATTTATTTTATTTTATTCTAATGGAAAATAAATTTAAGAGCTAGAAGTAGGAGTGGAAAGGATTCCCTCCTCACTTACCACCTTCAATTCATTTTTTGAAGTACTTCTGCAATCAACTCACTTTTGGATGTTGTCTTGTGATACAACGTTAACATGTGTCCATTCACTAGGAAAGAGATACATTCTTTGTTGATTTTATTAATATGAACTGATCCATTTTCAAAAATACTTTCCACTTCGTAGTGCCCTAACCAATTAGTGGTAACTTTCCCTTTAATTTTTTTGAACTTGGAGTTAAAAAGGAGATCCCAAGCACCTGATTTGAATTGATTTTTCCGGAGAAATTTATCATTCCATCTCGTTCTTTGCTTCTAGTCAAGAGTGTTCTGCTGAATCGAATCTTGTCTGGTCTCATATAATTCATTAATTTGTTGTTATTCCTTTGACAATTTCATTCCCAACTGAACTGGAGTTCTGAAATTTTTGACTTGAAATTCAATGGGGAGAAGGACTAGCTATCCATAAACCATCTCATAGGGTGTGCATCCAATAGTATTGCTCCAATTGTTTCTATAATCCCACAATGCCTTAGGCAGTCGGTCTACCCAATCTCTATGATGAATAGGCACTGCTTTTGTCGAAATGGATTTCAATACCTTATGGTAAATTCTACCTATTAATTTTCCTACAGATTTTATGGAAAATAATTTCTATACTTGATTCGATATTGTTGCATAATAGATTGTACGAGCTTCAATGTAAACTAAGTCTGTTGACCTATAATAGTTTCTCTAGGCACACCAAATCAAGTGAAAATAGTTGCATAAAGAAAATATGCAACTGATTGTTCGTTAACTTTAAATAGAGCCTTAGATTTTACCATTTAGTAACATAATTAGTGAAAACAAGAAATTATGCACCATTTATTTTTCAACATGGGAGTGATGGCTCCAACAAATTTCAAATCCCACTTTCAAATGGTTCAATAATTACCTAATGGTGCAGTGACATTTCACTGTCTTGTATTGTTTGACCCATCATCTAGCAAAGGTCACAGCCCTTGATTTACTTCTTGAAACCCTTAAAAAGGTTAGGTCAATAGTACCCCAAACAAAATACCTTGAAGTTTTTCTCTTATTGGAAAAGTGTACCCCACATGGTTCATCATGGAATTCCTTCAAAATATCAAACATTTCATCCTCTTGGACACACCTTTGGATGATGGGATACCATCTTGTACGTAAAACAATCACAACCAACCCATGATTAGGAAGCAATTTCTTTGGCAATCTTTTGTTTCTCCGTAGATTACATATGTTGCGGTAGCTTTCTTGTAGCAAGGTATTTAACAATGTTTGTAAACAGTGGGGACTGAGTAGATATAATGGATGCTCATCTAGAAAGTTATCATCTACATGAATAATATCACCTTCATTATGTATTCTATAAAATAAATATGCAAGTAAATTTTCCTTACCAGACCGATCTACAATGGTGATATTAAATTCTTGTAATAACAAAATCTATAAGGTAATCTTACCATTAATGATTGTTTTTTTCATCAAGTAATGAATGACAAAATAATCAATGTGAATAAAAATATCATAACTAGTAATGTAATGCCTAAATGTTTTTATCGAATGAGAAATTGCTAAAAATGATCTTTCAGTGAGTGTCATTAAGTTCAGTAGGTGTAAGGTTGTTACTAACAAAGTAAATGACATAATATAGCTTATTCTCTTTCTTCCCTAAGATATATCCAACAGTAGTGTTCAAGGCATCTATGAAAATATGGAAGGGAAGAGGCTAGTTTGGTCCCCTCAAAATGGTTATAGTGGAAATTTTTTCTTTTCAAGCTTCAAATGGATGTTGATAAGAATCACACCAAAATAAATCAACATTTTTAGATAGTAGCCTAAGCAATGGTGCAAAAATTCTCGTAAAATTTTCAATAAATCTTCTATAATAACCAATGAGATCAAGAAAACTCCTTATCTTTTTCGGGGTTTTGGGAACTTGATTCTTTGAAAGAACTTCTATTTTTCCCTATCTACCTCAATACCTTTCGAAGAAATTATGTGTCTAGGAACACCAAATTTATTTAATAACATGTGACATTTCTTGTGAATTAAGGAAATATTGGTTACTTGGAACCTAATCAATACCTTTTCAAGGTTCTCAAAATATGCTTCTTAAAATGAGTCACCATAGACACTAAAATCGTCTATGTATACCTAAACACAATTATGAATAAGGTCCAAAAAGATTCCTTGTACTTCTTTTTGAAATTTGGCTAGGGCATTACACAGTCCAAAAGGAAACACTAGATAAGAAATTATCCCCCATGGGCATATGAATGTGGTTTTGTTTTGTATTGATTATCTAGTACAATTTGTATTTGATTATAGCCACTAAAACAATCTAGGAATGAAAAATACTTCTTTCCTACTAAGATGTCTAGGACTCGGTCAATTAATGGAAGAGGGAAATAACCCTTCATGGTGTATTTTCTTAACTTTGGTAGTACACACATATCCACCATTTACCATTCCTTTTAGGGACTAGCACCAAAGCTAAAACCCATTTACTTTCGAAAATCAGGTAGATAACTTTGGCATCAATTATATTTTTTTGCAATTCATATTTAATTACTTTTTAAGTGTTGGGTTCATGCACCTTGGAGGCTTCCTAATAGGACGTACATAACTTTGAGCATAAATATCATGTACGAATATCTCAATATGTATACCATTCATATCATGGTAGTCCCATGCGAAAGCTTTTGAATGTCTTTGCAAAACTTGTATCAAATTTTCATGTTGAGATTTAGAAAGTTGAAAAGTTATATGCAAAAATTTACCTAGGTTAATCTCAACGGGAATACTATAGCACTTTGTTTTCTACATGGTGGAAGATATAACATTACAAAATTCAAATAATGTTGTCAACCCACTACTTTCTTGTACATCAATCTCCAAAATATTCTTTAATGGAAGAGAAAGAAAATGAGAATCCTGTGAAAAATCAAAATTGCAGAAAAAGGTGTTGATTTGAATTTCTTTTGTATGTTATTTAAAGTTCATTACCTAATCCACTGTAAAGATTGGGTGTGAAAATTCTCCATTACTACTTACGTAGTCTTGCCACAAAATATTTTCTATCTCTGTGAGAAATTTTTCCATGGGGTATAAAGTCACTTATTTTACTACATATCCATGTGAAATAAACATATTTCCATATCTCTATCATATAAAAGAATCTGCAATAGCAAGCCATGGAATACCAAGGATCACAATATGTCCTCTGAAAGGATATTTGGGTGGAAATACGATGAAGTCTACAAGATACGCCCAAGAATATAGGGAGACAATCACAACTTCCAATACTCCCTCTGGGAGTTGGGTGAATGTTTGGCAAATTCAATTGCTCCATTGTATAAATAGTCATGATATTAATGGCTACTCCAAGGTAGATTAAAGTGTTCAAACCACATATTTCTTTAACGTGCACATATACAATAGGACTACTAGGGTCTCTATATTTATCCACGAAGATTTTCCCAGACATCAAATTTGCAAACTCTCTAATAAATTGTAACGTAGGTGGGTCATTATTCCTCCTCCCCAGTTTCTTCAAACAAAATTTTCTGAGATTTTTTGCATGTATAGGCATGTATCAAAGGGATAGTGGTAGGGGAATTGTTATGAAAACATTTTTCAATTCAGTGATAAGGTCATATTCAAAGTGAGCTACTAGTTTATTCAGATTTAACCTCTATGGATAGGGAGGTTCTTTGAATGAAGAGGGATTCTCTGAAGGAATAGTTGTTTGCTTTATTATGTAAGTATCATCACTAGTTATCTAATTTGGATTTACCTCCTCTAGGTCTTATTAATGATTACAAGGGGTTGTTTTTGAAGCACTTTTCTCAATCACAAGTGAATATCATGCATTTCTACTTGTGTGACCAAATAGGTGGGAAAACATTGTAACTTACTGATAAAATCATATTTTTATGATTTATTATTTAGGTTAGGGACATGCTAGTTAGGAATTTGATTTTCTCTTGGAGGTTGTGTAGACAAAATTTGCAATTATTGAAATTGTGTAATCTATTGTTCTTGAGCAAGCAATTGTGTAGGATAAGGCATATGCGGTTGTGGTGGATATTTTTTTGAAACAATGGAGAATAAGAGTTTTGTGACTACATAGGATACGTTGGTGTATTCCCATAGTTAGTCCCTCTCCACCATTTTTTCCATGGATGGTTTTTACTTGCTAAAAATTCGAAGGTGGATATGATTGGGTAGAATAATATGAAGAATTTTGAAATGTAGGATCTAAATATATCCTGGTGATTGAGGCTTCCATGGCCTCTTTGGTGATAGTGTACACAATTTTTCTATTGTTCCACTTTCTCCTTGGTACATTGCTTTAGGTCTAGGAAATGAAGGACAATGATCTGTTGGATGTTCATTTGCATGAATAACACATGGAGAAATGTTATTCAAGGGACACATTTTTTAATGGGTGCTTCTTGTGACTTTTGGGACAAAAAATAGATGGAGTTGCATTCTCTTCCTCTTACTTCTTTTTAAATTTTAAAGTGTATAATTGTAAGCTAAGAGTACCAAGAATATTAGTTTTAAGACTTTCTATTAGATTACCCAATCCATTCCTATTTACACCACCCGTTGCATTTTTAGCAGCTTTATTCAAAGTGCCTTGGAGTCCCTTACTATATTTTTCTTGGCTCTATGAATACTTCATGCAAAGCTTAAAAATTAATTCAAAATACAATTGAGAAAAATCCCCATTCCCCATTAAATTGAGCACATTCATAGATTCATGGAAGACCCCCCTTAAAAATATGGTGTCTTAATATAATGTATGTTTTTTAGAATGTTGAAGATTATACCAAATTCTCTCAACATAATCTTCTAATCTCTCTTCCTCTTTATATTCTATTAGAAAACTTTCTTCTCTTAATTCCCTAGCCTCACAATATTCTATATTTATTGAGAAAGACCTTTCCCATTTAGTCCCATGTTCTAATTGCATCCCCTCCTAATTCCATGAATCGATGCAATGTTGAGTCTTTGAGAGTAGCAAGGAATAATTTAAGTTTTTATGTATCGTTTGAATAATTGTAACTTTGATAATAAAAATATCAAATTCAAACAATAAAACAAAAGGATCATCACTTACCCTTGGATCAAAGTTAGGAAATGCTCATGTAGGGATATTTTTCATTTGTACATTCATAATACGATCTGTAATAGGGAAATTGAATGTTACCTCTTCTTAATTTGTTTGTTCCTCATCTTGATGCATATGCACTCCACCTTCTCATTTTTCCATACCTTCCTGCAAAAACAAACTATGTTTTGTTTATGGATGTGGGGAATTTGATTCAAAAGCTAATTTGAATCCTTATTCAAATTCTAAATGCCTGTCTAACTCAATAACAATTTCCTTTGTTGTAGGATCTACTAGAAATATTAGATATTCCATGATTGTTGCTACTGTAGATTTTTGTTCATTTAAATCTTTTGGAGCAAGGGTTCTTTTAGGATATGATGTTGAATCCTTACTTGCATGCGTTCCTTTTAGATTTCTTCTTTCCAGTGAGTTAGGAGATATTGGGTTTTTTAAAATTATACCAAGTGAAACAATTGGAACTACTCTAATTTTACCTTTAAGAAAGCTACCTTTATCATCCATATCCTTATTCATAAAGCACCAAATTATTCTATAAAATGAAATAGTGTTACTTATCTCAGCGTGTCTAGTTTATGGGAACCAAAACCTTTTTTATGTAGAAAATGAAAGAAAATATTTAAAAAAAAAACCCAAAAAAATATAATCCCTTTAACACCTCCCTGACAACGGTATTGAAAATGTTGGGAAATCTAATTACTTAAATTGCTTATACATTAAACTATCAATATGGATGCTCATAAGCTTATGAGGTGTAAGCAAAATATATGCAGGACTAGGTAAAGAATATGCTAGCTAACATACTGGAATTGAAGGTACATTTGTTTGATAAGCCACTTACAAGAACCAAAGTTATATATATAAGTATATACTTCTTATGAAAACTAGTTACAATCCTTGAGATGAAATAATCATTTTTACTCAATAACCAATTACAATACTAGTTTACTTGTCAACCCAACTAATTCCTATAGCTTAATCAAACTAAAAGATGAACTCATGCAAATGAAAATAACAAGACTAGAATTAAAATAAGAAGATCTTAATGTTGTAGTGTCGAGTCATGTGTACTTACAACTCTTTCAAGATATGTAAGTTAGAAAACATTTGATATTTTTCTGTAGAAATTAAACAAACATGTTACCGAAATCCCATTTTCATATTACACACTATAGACTGGGAATCGAAAGCATCATCAAAAAAGTAAATGCATAAATTAAATAACAATTTCATGAAATGAATTCGGGACAGGGTGGATTCTCTATGATCTGGAAGAACAAAGAACCATTGAATTTGGTTGGGGATTGGAAAGAAACACTAGTAATAATGCTTAAGTGTTAGCTCTATATCAAGTTCTAAATCTAGCAAAGAATATCAGAATCACTAAGCTATGGGTCCTTGGCGACTCTCTAAGTTTCATTCGATTGGATTGATCGAGTCATGAAGCCAAGGATGTATCCCTTGAAATTATTTTTCTCATAATTAAAATTACTTTGTTGCAAAACCTTAGTGTTCATTTTTTTCATGTACTAAGGGGCCTAAACAAACAAGTCAAATCCCTTGATAACCAAGCGGTTAATTTTCTGGTGGGGGTCTTATCAATGAACAACGTTGATTCTCTCTTCCATTTTATCCCATGATGAGATACCATCGTAAGCATGAGATTGAGGTTTACAGAAAAGGGAAACATGGATACCTAGTTCATGTGACTCCACAATGGAATAAGGAAGGCAGGTGAGACATAAATATATACCCTTGATGGTCTGAAAGAAATCCAAGTGAAATTAAAGAGATCGAGTATGGTTCTGAGGGGCAATATGTCTTTATAGCAGATGGATATGAAGGAAGTGAAAATACAAATTAATGCTCATTCATGCTTTAAGATGATTACCTCTTGGTATGATGAGCCCCTCATACAAAATTGTGGAATGCAATGTTTAATTCATCGGCATGTCCAGTTGTGGGCATCGTTTGCAAATTGTAGAAGCACAAAGGATTTAAGTGACCAAGGAACTTGAAAAGTGGAAGACAACCTTGAATTTGAGGTAAATTGGGTTAGAAGCACTGATATTATCACCATGTTGAGTAGCATTAGTATCTCGGACTGTTGTCCGACCCATGGAGTCCATAGACTCTCAGGTTCAAATACTCAGGAGTCTGTGCATTTGGTATTAAATCCTTAGGTTTAAATAGTCAGGAGCCTTAAGGACCACATCAACCTAGATTGTATTTTGTTTAGAAAATATATTTTATCCCATTTTATATCAAAATACTAAAAGAAGAAACTTAGGATAAAATACATAGACAAACATGAAAATAAAGAAAAAACTAGAAAGTTTTATTATTAATATTATAATATGTCTTTAACATAGGAAAAGCGTCCCATTTTTATTAAAAAATATTGTATCCAATTTTCTTAAATTGTTTTTTAGTTAAAGAGGAATTAAAAGTAAAACATTAAAATTTTAGTAGAATTACCTAAATGAAAAAATTCTTAACATAAATGAAATATTGAAAATAATCTATTTAAAATAAAAACCCTTTTATTTAAAAAAAAATCCTCATAAATTACTAGCATATCTCAACTTGTAAACAAATAAAACACTGTTACGGGTGTTCTGGTTTGAATGACTATCTCTTCTTATTTGGCAAGTGTTTTTATCAAGCCACTAGTATATAATACAAAATACATAATATACAAATCTTGGGGTTTTAAGCTAGAAAACATGTAGTTTCTTATTTTGGCCATAACTTTAGAAATTTTGACTCATTTGAGATATATTATATTTTTTTTTATATTTTTTTCAAAATCTCTTGTAAAAAACAATTCTGTATTTTTACAAAAACTGAAAAATTAAATTTAAATAAATAAAAAATCATGAAAAAAATAGAAATTTAAGATAAAATGAAGTAATTTGTAGATATTATCTCTTCACGCCTACAAGAAAAAATGGAGTTCTTTTTCCTTCCTCAAACAATATATAAATAAAAGAATGCTAAAAATATTGTTAAAACAAACAAGAAGAAATCAAGAAAAGAAAAATAATATTGAAAAATCCTTGCTAAACAATAAGAGAAAAGAAGAGGAATCTCATAAAAGAAACCTTCTCCTCCATAATACCAATAGGGAGGAAAAACCCTAGCTAGAAACTCTAAGAAAAGAATAAAGGAACATAAAAGAGGAATAAAAAAAGAAAGAATGGAGCTAAAGAATAAGATTAGGATTGAAAGTCTTTTTATGGAGGAAATTCACCTAATTCCAATTTAGGAAAAACTATTCCTCGCTCTCCTCTTGATTTAGACAAGTGACATGTTTTTTTGAGTTTTATTGATTTGAAATGCTTTTTCTTTCTTCAAATTAAGCAAATTTGTAATGTAGTGATTAGTTATGATTAAATATTAATGAATTTTCTAAACATAAAAGTGAGTAATGATTTTAAACTAACAATTAACCATGTCTATCAATCAATTTTATTTCTAATTATTCAAAAAATAATGCTATATAAAAAGAATAATTGCTAAGCTTCTATTTTATTGTACTGGTGTGATGACATTACATAACTCTTTCACCTCCCCTCGCCTCTACTCACAATCATTGGAGAGGAGGGGAGAATTCATATTGATCGAGACAGAGGAGATGGAAATGACCAGTAGTAGGAAACATAAGAAATTCATACCACTTCCAATGTGACAGTCAAGTTGGAACATGAAGTTGAGCAAGAGACATGAAATGTGACCCCTGGATATATGGTGACAACTAGCATGAGCACCAGCAAACAAAAAATCATAGATTCTAGAATGCAAGAAATTAAGCCTTCTACGGCCAAGATTTAGGCGGACTAGGTCTCTAATGCTTAACGTATTTCCCTGTCTTTTTATTTTTCTCTTTTATATGAGCACAGGGTATTAGTCTTTAGATCGACAAAAGTATGCAGAACATGTTTTTCCTCCAATATAACAAAATGTTCAGGCTAGTCTAGGGGTTCAATTTTTTTTATTTAACACTCAATGTCAAACCTCTATCCTTATGGTTTATGGGTTGTTTTCTCCTTAGAAGAAGCCTATTTGTCTCAGTAACTTTTTGTACAAGTTTTGTGATATAATGTAAACTCTATAAGACAAAAAAAATTGTGGGAATATATATATATATATATATATATATATATATATATATTCATGGTGCTTCACCGTGGAAGCCTTGTTTACACCATGGCTACATCCACCTTGGAAAATATCTCTTATACTCGCTTGGCAAGTATACATGAACTTGGGCAACTACCCCCCGAGAGGTTTCACGATCAACGACTCACCAACCTAATATTTCATTACATGCAAGGGCTCCCAAGGAGTAAATGTCCCCAGCGAGATTCGACCCGGGTGGAGAGTGCAACAACCAAATCTCCCAACCACCTGAGCTATGCCACATGGATATATCATATTCATATATATATATATATATATAAGTTAAAATGTGTATAGTTAAATTTTACTCACACCTCATAAGCATAAAGTTGGAGTGTTCTTCGTTATATAATATGTTGTTTTCGTAAGAGAACTTATTTTATTATCTATTATCAATAACTTGGTCATTGTTATATTTAAATTTTACGCATGGCATTACATTTAATAAACATGATCATGAATATTACACAAACACTCTAAACTTACACATCAATTTCCCTAGAAGGAAACATGTTCAGTACACAAACATATAATATAAGTATTATAAAAGATTGAACAAATTCATTATTAATATTTAAGTGTAAAAGGTTTATTAGTTATTAGAAACTAACATATTGAAGGAATCCAATTGCCTAAAATATGATCCCATCTACATATACATCACGTATAAATATTATCTATGTCAATGAACACAACATCTTGAGGTAATCCTTTCGTATTGATTTGAGGGAAAGGTTCATGCACCCTAGAGGCATACCTGGGAATCGATATATTTAAAAATCGAATAGTGGCCGAGTGATAAGGAGACAACTCCTTAATGGATAAGTATGTTGGAGGTATAATATTTTTAAGTGAAGATTTCCTACATTCAAAATCTTTGTCGTTTGGATGTAATTTGGTGAGTTGTCAGAGTATCCAGGGTGTATCCCATTCCTCCCTGGGTTCAATACACATGTGCTAATAGAGAGACCAAATCAACATCAGTGGGAAGTATGAAAACTCTAGGATGGAGTGCATTAGTGTATTGGTGCACAAGGTTTGGGGAAGATGAGGTATTATCTTTTTGGGCCTTGATAGGTTTTTCCAACCTCTTTTCTCCCTCTAAAACATTATCTTGGGTAGTAGAAAAAAAACAAGATTAACAAAATATAGACCCAGAAACATACCCTTATAAATAATTCCTTATGATGCACTTGCTTAATTAAACTGTGATTAAAATCCCCATGGGTAAGCTATAATAAACTCTTCATTGATGGTCAATTATAGATTATCGTGGCCCCAAAATTTCGTACACAATCTCATCTCCCTCTTTAGGTGAAATGTTTGATATGTTCAAGGAATGGATGGTGGGGAAAATCCAGGATCAAAATGTGGGTTAGAATCTAGATTTGAGTAGGGATAGAGAACAACACAAGCAGAAGCAGGATCACGACCAACTGTCCTCCTTAAGGGAGGAAAAAGAACCCTTATATATAATGAAGGAAGTTCATAAATGGAATTTGCTAGAGTTTGTAGGTAGATAGGAGGGACACGCAATATAATCATCGTCAGTTGGAGTTAAGTGATCCCTTTGATTTAAGGAGTACACCACTAAAGAAAAAACACAAATATATATGGGGAGGGAAACATGGATATCATACAAGTCATGTTTATGAAGAGTCCATTTAAATTTGGTAAGGGGGAAAACTAGTTGCAAGTTTTTCCAATCCATTTAGGATCCTTGGATGGATCAGGATAGTTTCTTATCATCTTGAGATTCTGTCCCACTAAGGAAGGATGCATAATGTATGTCATATTTTTGTGCTTAAACATTACATTATAGACCCTTCTTATTTTTAAATTGGAGGGATCGCTACTTTTCAAGGATGGTGTAGCATCTCCATTCATCATTCTAACTATAGGAGGGGGTAAATACAAATTTCATGTTTCTAATTTTTTCCCCATAGGCCTTATGACTCATTTAAGCCAGTGATGGACAACATAAAATAAGAAATGCTTATGTGAGTGGATGAATGTAAAACATAGTGGAATTAGAACTCTATCCACACACACGTGCATAAATAATCATATTCATCACATGAATTAAATATAATCATTTCACATCCATAGAAAAAGAGAATACTTATCCTTTAACAAAGAACATCCAAGCAACTGGATTTGTAGGAGCAATTTTCCACCAAAAAATAGGAATTAACTACAGATATCACCCCCAAGCTAGGTTATGAGCCTCACTGGGGTGAAGGAAAATCCTATAAGCTTCTCGCTCTCATCTTAAACCCAATTTTCTCTCATGATTAGCCAAAATGTTCACCACAAAGAAATTACAAGAATCTCACTTAATCATTCCAACCATGGCACTCTCTTCTAGTTCCCCACGCAACACAAGGAAGGAATTTCCCTTCACTGGTCCACAGTTCCCTCGGGAAATCCAACCCTCACAATGCTTACCAGTGTGTGTAAAAAGAGTCTAATTTATTGTATCATATTGGAGAACCTCTTGTAACATTAGTTCATGGCTTCTCAAGAATTCACGAGCAACAAATACACAATGGGTAGAATATTCCTATCTTTCCCTACCTCTATGCTCACCTATAACCATTGTCTCCACTCCAATGGAATTTGCAATTTTCTCTTCACAAGATTAATTTCCGATTAGTATCACAGTCTGGTAATTGGATTTTGAGAGAACATTATGAAATACTCTATGTAGTGTAAAAATATACCTATAAAATGGGTTATAGACTCCAAACGAGATGAGAGGAATGGTGAAAAGACATTTGGCATTACTTTTGACCATAGAAGGAAGGACTCTTACAATTTCCATAGAAGTATATCCATCCCATACTTCCATAACCATGTAATATCCCGATTTTGACCCCTATTGCATTAAAATTGTACATGATGTAAATATCGTTATTAAATCATGGTGATGAGATCAAGGCCAAGGCCCCACCATCGATTTCGCATTTTATGTATCGACAATTAAAAATGATGCATATGGTTCTCGTGCTAGCCAGGCACAATATAAGATTGAGACATCATGTAAATATGCAATTTAATAAAATACCCACAACTAGCTATGCAATGCAACAAGAGATGGGTGCATGATTTCACAAGGAATGGGGAGGGAAATTATTTGAACCCTTGATCCAATAGTGTTAATCCAAATGTGAATGAGAGAACCCATGAACTCTCAACTACCCATTTTGTCTTATGCACCCAATCATTTAATTCTTCCAGAAGTTGGTTGAGGCAGTTAATGCATTGGGAATGGAGGAGTATGGCAGCCAATTTCATATTGGGGCAAGCCATCAATCTAGAAAATTGTTTTTTCTTGTGCGGCAAGAAAACACCTAGAAATGAGTGCCCATTCCATTCCTCACCCATGTGCTTTCTCTTCCTCATGCAGCTAGAGCTAGTTGGGCATTTTCCTTCACGTTTTCTGCAATTTTCCTCATTTCTCCATGGCTGGGAATTCGTTTTTGTGTTGCACAGCGGATGGGAAGAAGAGATCCATGATTTGGGGGTTTATAGAGGTTGTTTTTGCTCCTGCAATTCCCATAAACATGTTCTAAAATCGAATTGCTCTCCCAGGGTTGATTTCCCCATCTGTCATTTTGTTTTTGGTTTCCAAAACGTTTTTCCTCATGCCCGACACTTGTGCTTGTTGTTATGTGCATCCTTGTGTTGGTATGAACTATTAGGAGTGGAAGAGGACTTGAATTGTCTTGATAAACCTAGTAAAGAGAAGAACCTCACAAAAATATCAAGAGGGGTTGGATAATCTTCTATGCACACCTGGGAGAACACTGGAAGGGAAGGTATGTCCTAAGGGACTATGTAGCAATGATGGGAATACTTCCTTGTGTTGAGTGTGTAGGTATTGTGCCAGCCAAGCTAGATAGATGCTGTGGAGGTGTCCATATCTATGTGGTTGAGCTCACTAGCTTAGCAATTCTTCCTTTTCACTGCCTTAGTAGCCTGATAAACCCAACTGTGGATTGGCTTGGAAGAACCTTGGTGTATTTGGCTATGTGTGAGCCTGTTGTTCCCCTTTTCCTTGTGGAAATCATTCCTAGCTCGGGGATGGCAGTTGTGCTGAGCGATTGATGAGCACAATTGACCTATGGTTGGGTGGAATGTTGTAGTGGCATAGCTAGTTGCTTGGGGAAACTCATTTTCAAGATAAGTGCTCTTGTATTAACTTTGCAATGTATTTGTTTTATGAATTATTATGTATTGGATGAATGTATTTTCTTTCATTGTATTTGCATTTATTATTCATATGCATATGTATTTTATTTCCAATTCATTCTTGATTATGTTCATGGGGCTATATTCCCAGTTATGGATAGCAGCAGTAGTCGTGTCCTCTCCGCGGCGAGAGGGGAGGGGACGTGACAAACCACATGAGAATACTTTCCCCGCCAACCTTACACATGCATTTAGTGATTGGATTTGATAAGCCAAAAGGAAGTGATTAACTCATTTAAGGAACATGGCTACAAATGGATGAGTTCTAATGCTAACACTTGACAAAAAAAAATTAATCTCCCATATACCCCCTTTCATCTTCCCCACTAGTGGGACATATCCCCTCTAATTCTATTTACACATCCATCTTGGACCATTTTATTATTTTTCAACATAATATTTACATAGCCTTTGAGTCATCATGGCAATCCAACCTCATGGTCCATATAGAAATATTCACATTACACATGTCTAGCCATTCACTAGTAAATCCATGTCCTTGAGCTCTGCATTAGGAATCCACACTAGCATATTTACATCATTTACAAAGTATAATTTAATACATTCCAAAGGTCAAAACCAAGGGTATCACAATAGGGGTCCTCTAGGTTGAACCATATTGCATATTGGACCATAGAAATCGACACTTGCGTAGACACAACCTGGAATAGGTTAAGGTTCAATGGGACCAATATAGTCCATAGTCAGCTACCTAGGAGGACACAAACACTCTACTTCATGATTTTCCTTGTCTTTTTTAATAGATTTAATGACTTGGACATGTGATACTATGTACGATACTTATTATTTAATGTTGATATTTAGTATGGTACTTTACTGCTTCATCATGGTATTTAGTGATTGATGACACATAGTATATGATATGTTGTTATTTCATGTTGATATTCAAAATGATACTTTACTGATTCATCATTGTATTGGGTGGAAGATGACACATAGTTTATGACAAGTTATTTTGTTATTTCAAATTGATAGTCAGTATAGTACTTCATTTTATAATAAAAAAAATCATGGTGGTCTTTCATGACATATTAGTTTAATAGGATGCTTGATTATTTCATGGTGATATCACAGGTTGTTATTTCAATTGATTTAGTGTTCAGTAGAATGCTTAATTAATTCATGTTAATATTTCATGATAAGTAAAACTTAGTTTATGCGTCATATTATTCCATGATTATGGCTTATGATACATTCTATTGCAAAATGTTAATTTTTGATGAGGAATTATTCGTGATCACATATGATAACTAGTTACAGTGCATTATTATCGATAATGGATTTCATCATATTTTATTATCTCGAGGAAATAACTACAAATAATTGTTCAATTGTAGCGAGTGAAAGTTTCTTTCAGGTGATCCACTCAAAGGGCCTAAAGAGGTTAATCATTCTAGAATTTTGTGGAGGTATGTAACCACGAATGATAATTTCTACAACAAATACCTTATGTGCTAGGGGACAAACTCAATAAATAATTCTATTTCAGCAATTCTTTTTCCTTTATACATATATCAAAAGTCCATCGATTGAGGTATTTTTTCCAAGGAGGAGGCGTATGGAGGACTTTCGATGTTTGGGGCTGGTGCCTTAGTGGTGCATAGAGAGGGAGTATAGGCCAACCTTTTGATATTCCTGAGGTACAATAATCTATATTTGGGTTGATACACTAGTAACCAAATGCTAGCTAATCCCAATGAAGCCCGGATTCTAGTTAATTATGATAAGGTTGCAGATTTATCAGAAGTTGGGAGGGTTGCTAAGCCACAGAAACGTGTGTTGCTTACTGTATGATCTGTGGATAGGTTATAGCAGAGGACTCGTTCCGTGGTGAGAGGGACCCGGTATGGAGTAATGGCGATAAGGATTATGGAGGTGGTGGATGGTATGATTCTTAAGGTGAGGGTGAGTAAGAATGAGATAGATTCAAGAGTGTTGTTTTTTTCTTCATTTATTTGATTTAATTGATGCATGAATGTGTAATGATATTGATGCATGATTGTATGTTTGATTCATTTAAAAAACCCAGTAAATTAATCAATATAATGTCGTAAATTAGGATTCCATAATTATTGTGCCGAGAGGCGTTCTATAGCCTAGTATGGGGGAGATCTTGTAACGTGATGTAACGTTTGTAACATGTCGGCAAAATATATTAGTGATAGTGAATATTATGGGAGAGATCTTGTAACGTGATGTAACATTAGTAACATTTGTAACATGTCGGCAAAACATAATAGTGATAGTGAATATTATGGGAGAGATCTTGTTTATGAACATTTAAAATTTTAAGATAAAAATAACTTACACGTAAATAAATTGGATCCCTCTCGGTGCTTTCTAGATCTAGGTTTAAGATGGATCTATGCCGGTATTAGTGTAAGTGGGAAAGTTTCGTTTAATGACCACATCTATAAATATATCATATGTGACAATAATACTAGTTATGTTTATAATTGTTGATTAAGTCGTATATTTATTACTATGAATTTATAAATTCCAGAAAAAGTTTCCTAAAGGGGAGGAGTATGTAACACTCCAACCTTATTTAGGATAATTAATTAGAGACATTAGTATATGTATGATTAACATAGGTTATTAGTAAAAAGTCAATTAGTATATATAAATAAAAATAAAATATGTGCATTGATTAAAATTAGATTAGTTATTTAGTGAGTTTAATTAACCTTATATTGGTATTAGGTGCATGGATAACAAGTAGTGTCAACCATGGAAAATTAAGAAATTTATTAAAATTAGAAAATTAAGTAATAAAAGGGGGAAATACCAAGAGAAAGGGATTGGCCTCGCTGATTTTGGGGTCGTTTTCTTGTTTTATGTTGATTTTCTAGTTGTTTGTGAGTTCACCATTTTAAGGGTGAGGATAAGGAATAAGGGATTGTTGTATTGAGACTGATATGGAAGAGACTAATATCTTACCTGGTTTGGCATAAGGTTTTATTGAGGGCTCAGGGACCATAGCTTCTGCAAGGGATTTGATTGGGTAGTGAGTTGTCCCCCCAACTGTTGTTGTTGTTAATTGAGTTGGTGATTGATATAGGCCATGGTCTGCTTGCACAATTTGTTAACATAGTCATCAATCAATTAAGTAGAGGTTCTTCTCCTAAAATTATAGTTTTTAAATTTTGGTAGACATATTATATGTATTAGAATTGTTAATGGATTATTTATGAGGTTAATGAATCTAATTGTCAATAAAGACACGATAAATTAGTTTATTTTTTAGAAAATTACTCAAATTATATGCTACTTAATTAGGCTTAAAATGCAATATCCCCGTATCATAGTTCAGGAGATATCAACTCTAACACAAGGAACCAGTTAGGAAAACTAAAGACTAGGTGCTAGAAATGAAACTAGAATTGTCTTAATCAATTGTAATGCAAAGGGGAGGGATTCTCTCATTCACATAGGATAAGAGAATGGAACTACAAGGTATATTAAAGATATGAAAAAACATATCATAGGTACACCAATTTAGAATTCAAGGAAAGATAGTCACCGTAATGCTTGATCTTCAAAAATCCTATGCACAATGTACTAGGACCATTGAGGTTTTGAACATAAACGAGGATAAATTCTACTTCCAGGCCCCTAGGAACCCCAATATATGCAAAATAAATCCCTTATCTCATCAATTTTTTAATCAAGAGGTTTAGGTAGGATTGGATTTGATTTGGAATTCAAATAAGAAAGACTAGTTTCTGGGACACCTCAACTAGTTAAGATTCAATTCTTTCCAAGCCATGGATAAGGGTCTCAAATTATGGTTTTAATGCTTAGAGTGGCTTCAATGATGTTTTAAGGACCTGAAAAAACTGATATATTCGAAAATGGGCTCACAAATTGCTTCTAGCATCACATAATGCAAAACTAGTCAATAATAAATGCACAAAGAGCTAGTCTTGGAAAATGAGAAACCCAAAATTCCTTAGAGACTTTGAAATCATACTTGTATCATAGATTATACACATTAATATGGAAATAATTCAACCTTCAAATGATATGTATAGAATTAATTAATAGTATATGAATGATCACAACATTATGAGGAACTCCACTCTGGAATTCTTACAACATAGAGCAAAACTCTTCAGTAAGAGGATGTAAGAAGAAATGGGAGTGATGGATTAGAACCAAGGGTGAATAATGATATTTAGGCTCTCCTGTGAATCTATGAAAAAACTAATAACTCTCTATAGAGCGCAACCATCCAACAACTTTCCTCCTTACCAAAACTCCTTTTGGATCCCACAATAAACTACATAGTTCTTTGCATAATCTTGGAGGATTGAATACTTCATACAATGGGTTGGATCATACCTGAAAATTAATATTCCATGGATTCACATAAGGTAATTGAATCATAAGAAGAGACTAGAACAATTACTACAGGGCACATCTCTCGTAATTAGCTAAGGGCACATCTCCAAAGCCTAGAGAAGCTCAGAGCTTTCTCATTCACACACAATGACTGCCAAAATATATGATAGTGGCGTGCTCCCATTATTTTATAAGATTAGGTAGCTTCTTAGGAAATCTTTAATTCATTCCTTGTGGTCCCTAGCTCACCCTTCTTGACTGAAGAGGAAGTTTCATGCTTTCCTTTTCCTTGCTTTCGTGCATTTCCACTGACTAGCTTTTCTTCCTTTGACAACTATGCCCTCCTTGCTTTCCCGTTGTTTACTTATTTTCATAAATGGAATTCCTTTCTCCTTTTTAGAAACTGATCCCTCCTTTATTTCCTGATGTTTCTTTACTTTCATTATGTTATTCTTTTATGCACTTGCCTGCTTTGTGTTATGCTTTTCCGGGTGACTGCTTTTGTGTTGCTTTCTATCTTTTTCATGGATTTATGGATTTTCCTTTGATTTTAGTCTAGTTCCCATTTAATATGAAAACTTCTTGGGTCCACTAATCCTCATGTTCCCACCTTGTCCACCAATCACATCCACTTATTACAAAATTACATATTTTTGCAAAAAATATAATTTCAACCTACAATTTCAATCCAAAGTTTAATAAATTTAAATACTATGGGTAATTAATGTATCACCCCTTATTGATTAAATTATTCATCCACTAGGAACCATGGGGTTCTCAAGGGTTAGTGGTTTCTCCGTGGTGTTATTAAGAAAATTTTGGGACATTACATAAATCTTGTAAGCAAAAGGAACAGTTGCAAAATTACATTAATGTCATGCCTTGAGGAATCATGCTCCATAATAAAAGTTTTTGCAAAGTCAAGCATGGATAATACAAAATTTGTACACTCAGCCACTTTAAGATTTTCAAAAGCTTTGGTTGCTTCTTGGGTCCAAGAGAATGCCTCCTCTTTAATAGCCTTGCTAGATGCACTACTATTTGACCATAATTCTTGACGAACTTGAAGTAGTAGCTTACTAATGCTAATAATCCTCTAAGGTTCTTCAAGGTTTTATGAGTTGGTCATTTCATGATAACTTTAGCTTTGTTAGGGTCCACTTTGGTAGCGTCATGAGATATAATATGACCCAAATATTCAACTTCCTAAACCCCAAAGGAACACTTGGAAGGCTTGGCATATAATTAGTGCTCCTTTAATAGTTTTAAGACCTTGTCAATATGTTGTACAGGATATTCCCTATATTTGTTATAGATTAGTATATAACCAAAAAATACTAACAACCAGGAAGGGTTTAAAAAAATAATTCATCGAGCTTTGAAATGTGGAAGGTGCATTGGTAAGGTCAAATGGTATCACTAAAAATTCATAATGAACTTCATGTGTTCGAAATATTTTTTTTGGAATGTCTTCTTTCCTCATTCTGATTTGATGATACCTAGAATGGAGATCCTACTTGGTAAAGAAAATTGATCCTCATAATTAATCTAATAATTCATCAATGAATAGAATAAGAAACTTATATTTAATGGTCATCTTATTGAGCTCTATAATCTGGACATGTGTGCCATGAACCTTCATTTTTGTGAACCATCGCCATTGGTGCAGAGAAAACACTTTGGCTAGGTTGAATGATGCCTTCATTTAACATTTCTTGAACCATATTCTCAATATCACCATTTTGGGCATATGGGTACATGTAGGGTCTAATGTTAGGTGGTACAGTTCTTGGTTGGAATTAAATAACACAATCATGATCTTGAGTAGGTGGAATCCTTGAGGCATGTCTTCGAATAACTTGGAATGTTTGTCTATTACTTCTAAAAGATCCATTGGTATAGAGGGTATAGATGCTTGAACATCTATCAGAACACAATTGTGTAATTACACCATCGTGTCCCCATTTTAGCAATTTTGTCTTGTTGTTAGTGATTAACACTTTAGAGATTTTCCCTAGAATACCTTTCAGTTCAATTTCCTTTCCATCTGAAGAGATTCTCATGAAGAGTTCTTAAAAAGTAAGAGTCATTGTTCATAATGATTGTCCATTGGACCCCTAGTACAACATCAACACCACCCATTTGGATTGCAAATATTGCACTATCCAATAAATACTCCCCCATAATGAGATTAATACTATGGAACTTCCCTAGACAATTTAAGGTACCTCCATTTGCAATCATTACTTGAAATTTTGGTGTTGGATATATAAAGAAATTGAGAAGTTTTACCAAATTGAAATTGATGAAGTTATGGATACTACCAGAATCAATCCACATTGTTTCCTTCTTCATATTGATCTATCCTTCTATCCTACAAGTTTGAGGAGTGATAGTGTTGTGCAATGCATGGCAAGATATCATTGGAGTAGTATCTTCTATCTCTACCTCTTGAAACGGTTCTAGTTGTGGATCTTTTTCCTCTTCCCAATTTATATAGAATTATTCTCACTATACTTATCTCCCTTACTAAATGTGCTATCATGATTGAAAAATAGTACCTTTTCTCTTCTTTCATATACTTGCTAAGGTGTTAAACTTGTAGGACGAGTGAGTTGGGGGAATGAAACATTTCCCTCTCTTTAGGTATTAGTAATAACCCTTCTAGTAGCCACATATTTGCTTTCAATTTTCCTTGCAAACTAAAAACATTCTCCAATTATTAAAGTTCAAAGACACATACCTCATGTTGAATGATCTCGTTTAAAATGCCAATAAAGAGATCCAACAAATTATCCTCTAGAATGCTTTTGACAGTAAGATTCGACTTCTCAAACTGTTTAATGTGATTTGTAGTTGGACCTTTTTTCTTGAGGTTTATCAATTGGCCAAAGAAGGCGTTTCTCTTGAATTCCCCATAATGCGCTAGCAATTCATTCGTAAATATAGACTAAGAGACAATAGAGTACTTTTTATGGTCACAAAGTAATTATTATCATACATATTAAATAGGTTCTAAATACAAGGATGTAATAGTTACCTTTTGTAAAGATGGCACTTGTGTAAATCAAAGAATTTCTCCATTTGTAATATACATGTGAATCAAACTTTATCATATCAATCTTGGGAATAAATTTGTTCCTTGGTGCCGAGTTGAACCCATGATCATGTGGATTAATGAATGATCAAGGGTTTAAAACTTGAATTTCTTATTCTCCAATTGTTTTTCTAACTTTTCAATATGTGACTGGGACACTTTCATTTTTTCCTCATTATCTTCTTCTTAAGGAGGTGAATAAGGGTAAAGGAGGTGAATAAGGGTAGAGAGTTGTCTTAACTCATTCAAAACTAACCCCTTCATACCTTTGAGGTAATCTTTCATCTTTTTCATATTTTGTTCTATCGTTCCCATATTTGATCCATTGTTTCCATCTTTAGCATATTCAGTTTCAACTTCATTTCTATATCAATTTTTGTGTTTACCAATTGAATATGTGTCACCATCCTATCACTTAATTCCTTAAATTTGACACTAAAATTGGATAGATGGCTATGCAATTCTTCATTTTCTTCATGAGGAGTGGTGAAACATTCATAAGGTTTAGTGGGGAAAGTGATTTGTATCCACCTATTTCCATTATATCCTACTTATATTTACTATAATTCTTCTCTATATTCTATTTATCATGCCTTTTGAATCACCCAAAACAAATGTTCCAATCAAAAGCTACGCAAGTTTCAAATTCACATGGCTTTAAAAACCATAGTTTGTAGGATGTTTTCCTATCTAATCTTTCTCTTGAGTTGTCTTTGGAAATTTTAACCCTCTAAGTATGAAATTTTTTTTTGTAATAGCTTGGTATGTCTTCTCTACAATACCATAGGTTTGACCCAATTCTAATATACCAAGGGAGAGTTATGGTAACTTTCTAAAAATTTATTAATTGTGTCCCTTTTAGGAGAGCGAACATGTATGGACTACTACATGTATAATTTCCTCCTCTGTTTTATTTTACCACAAATACTATGGTACATTTTATTTCTAATGCAATGTGTCACTCAATTTGGATCTCTCAAGCTTCATATATAACAATTTTATCTAAAACACATGTTCAAAACTAATTTTGGACTAGTCAAAACCCTTAATTTCCATAAACTATAACTCCAAATTTATGATGAGCCGGTACCTGAAACTTTTACCATGGTGATTTTCTATGTCTTCTAAGGATCCTAAAAAAATAAAAAATTGAGACATCCAAAAAAAATTATAGAGAAAATGGATTGGATACCAACTGTTATGCACCAAATTCCCAAAATAACATAAAATATAAACAAAAAGAGTAATCCAACGCCTTGCAAATGAAATAACAAGATGAATAAGAAACCTCTTCGAGAGGGAAACCTTCCTTTACAATGTATTAAATTCACAATATCATATGAGATGATCATAAAACTAGGTCTCTTTGTTATATATGTAGGAGACAAATGTTACAATCACAATTAAGGACCTAGCTAACCAATAAAGGCAATACTAATATAATAATATAAATGTAATGTCGCAATATATGATGATTAATAGAAATGAGCAAGGAACAATACAAGAACAATATTCAAATCTCGTCATTTGTGCAAAAAATCTCGCTTGGAGTTGAAAAACAATGCATAGGGTAACAATGTTCATGTTCCATTCTCACCGTCACCAAAAATTCAATGCAAAAGTCTTATATAGATTGTAACCATACTTTGTGATGAATTTACCTTTAATTACTAATGGCATGCTTGTGTAATTGCATTGTATAAATATTTTATGTACATATTACAATAAACAATCATGAAAAACTCGCATATGCCAATGTTTATAATGGGTTCATTGTTGGTTTAATAATTAACTTATTCACTTAGTTTTAACCATTTAATCCAAATCCAATTTTCCTTATGCACATCTGATGGATATTCAAGTTGTGATTTACATAAGAAACTCATTATTTTTTAAAAGAATCCTCACAAATGCTTGTTGAGTTTAGAGCTCCCATAGCTAAGAAGCCTCAAGTCAACAACCCTCAAATCTTGTGCACCAAGGTTCTTATTGTAGATAAGAGGTCATCAAACTCAAATGGAAAAGGAAAGAGTGCATATTTTAAATAAAATCAAAGGAACACACACATGCACATGTGAAGAAGGCATAAAAGACAAAGTCGAACAAACAATGAAGGGAAAAAGGCCAAACCATCTCCTTCCAAGAGAACTAACAAAGAGGAGGATCTTTGGTGTCCAAAGAAAGAGAAAAGAAGACCTATGATGTGCAAGTCACCAATTCTATTGTATGACCAAAACTAGTCCCCAAGCCTTTGTCAATTGTAGCACTAGAAATAAATTGGGTGAAGTGCACAAATGTTTGTTGAGGTTTCTTTTATTATTTATTGCAAATTTCTAATAAGAGAGAAATGAGAGCTCCCTTAGCCAAGAAACCTCAAGTCCATAACCCTAAAATCTCATGCACCAAGGTTCTTATTGAAAATAGGATGCCATCAAACTAAAATGGAAAAGGAAAAAGGGAAAATTCTAAAACAAGTCAAAGGAACACATACATGAACATGGTGAAGAACACATCAAAGACAAAGTCGAGCAAACAAAGAAGGGAAGAAAGGCCAATCCATCTCATTCTAAGAGAACTAACAAAGAGTAGGAAACTTGGGCTCCAAAGCAAGAGAAAAGAAGACCTATGATGTGTAAGTCACCAATTCTATTGTAGGACCGAAACTAGTTCCCAAACCATCGTCAAGTTAAGCACTAGAAAACAAATTGGGTGAAGTGCACATGGATGGAGATTATTGTATTTTCACTATTATTAATGTAAATGTATTCACATCATTGTACTTGAAATGAGGAAAAAAGTTATAAGTATATTGGCCAAGTAGGATATGAAGGCTTAAATTCAAGTCATGAAGGACAAAATCCAAGAAAGAAGAAGGCCAAGAGTCAAGTAGGTAAAAGGCCTAGAGTCATTAGGGATTCCTATAAAGGAAACCTTTGCACTCTTGCAACAAGTTCCTTATTTGGAATTGTAAGCTAAATTCACATATTGACATGTTGAATACATTGATAATGTTAGCTTATGTTTTCATGCTCTCGCAAGTAATGTTTGGTTGTGGACTATTGTCTCCATTCATTATATTTCTTGGTATCTATAAGAATGTATGCTACAACTTATAGACAATTCTCTTGCATAGAATATCTCTACTTATCACATGCTTTTCTAACAAGTTAGATGTAACTCTAAGTGATATATCCTCAATACTCAGAGCAATCTTTGGGTTTTATGCAAACAACAAATGGTGAACTCTTTTCCATGCTTTTTGTGCTTCTCAGTTTGGTTTATGTCTAGCATTTTGATGAGGAACAAGTGTTCTCTCAATGATGTGTAAGCTATACTTGATCCTCGAAGTATTCCTTGAGTTTTGGGGATGAAAGTAATTGATGGACTATTCTCCCTACACTTTGTACTCTTCCTTTCTTGCATATCAAAATTGATTCTCGAGCATGATCCTAGCTAGTGAAAGATATATAGGATTAAACATGTTATACTACTAATATATTACTTAGTTGCATTCATTTAAAACAAAAAGAACCAGCACAACGAATTACACCTCCATCGATAATTCATGAGAACCATCAGAATTCTAGACCGCAACCTGAGGGTTTACCATTTCATCGAACGAAGGTTTGTTTGGTCCATTTTACCATTTGAACCTATGAAGTTGAATCAAGACATTTTCTTGCACCAACATTTTGAGGCTAGGAAGGGCCACCTCCCTTGTATGGTAGATAATATAAGTAATTTGTGTGGATTGTTAACAAGAACACTCACAACTTACCCAACAAAACAATGAGTGAAGAGGATTTGCAAGCACGTACGCACACACCAAGTTCAAAACCAAAATTTCAAAATAACAAGGTACAATTTTATAATGAAATGCCTATACAAACATTTTGAATTGCAATTTGATTTTTATCCTCCTGTAGAACCCAAAGATCAATTTGTTATTCCAACCCAAGAGTACCAGACTTTGCATCATGCGACAAAAGTTACACTCATCAAATCAATGCCTTGTTAGTTGTGCAGAGTTTCCTCAAATAGAAAGGTTTAAAGGGTTGTAAATCAAATCGAAGAAGAAGCCCATGTAGAAAACCTTGTAGATTTGATCACTCACACCATTAATGAAATCCCCAAACCATTAGATTAAATCCTCTCTACCCCTACTCTTGAACCTCCAAAAGACTCTTATTATAATTCCATCGTTGAATGTATCTTGCACTTGCTACATAATATTAGTATGCATATAATATCATTGTGAATCAAGGGGATCACTCCACTTGGTCAACTATGGATGCATTAAACGTGTTGGGCCTTGCCTAAGACTGTAGACCAATAGTTACCAAATTTTGATCTAGACAAATGAAGACCACATTACAAGCTCATTCAAGTTTTTTACTTGCCTAATGTACAATATGAAGATGTGGTATGTTATTTGTCTCCATACACATTTTGTTGGACTATTCAACCTATCTAAACATTAGGATTAATCATTATTTGATCTCCCTAAGTTCCTAGACATTGTTATTGAGCCCTAGTCAGTTTCCTAGCATTGTCTCATTGTTTTCAACATCTTGACCCACTATTTGTCATCTAAACCTTAATTATCCATCCATGCATGATCTCAAGAGGCTAATGTGCCTATTCTCCTTAATTTTAAGGATTAGAGGCACCTTCATTAATTCATGCAACTCTGGATTACTCAAATGAAGTTATGACATTAGTTCTTAACTAGTTAACTAACATATGCGGCCTCCTTGATTCTCTCTGCTATTTTTAGAACTAGAACTCTCTAATGTGCACTGCATTCCTACCTACCATCAACTAAACTTCCACTCACACTCGGTTAACTAATCTCATCAGGTGTTACATCCAGTTCTATGTCTAATGGGTAGTTTTAGTCTATCTAAGCCTGCCACATGTGTGGAGTTCAACTGGCTCTTTAGGCTCTGGAATTTTTCCTTTGATGTTATATTATATTTTTACACATAATGTTGAATAATAATGCATGGAATCTTTTTCCAATTGTTCTTCAATTCTTTGTGTCTTAGCAAATCATTCTTCTTCTCTATTTTTCTTATACAATTTGTGTGAAGATTATTTTTGTCACAAGATCTACTTATCATAATCTTATATGGTATCAGAGCCTAGTCAAGCCATTTCAATCTCCCTTAGATACTTCCATTGATGCACAAGAAGCAGATGGGTTCCACATAAATCCTAGTATCTTTGTATTTCTCTCTCTGGATTTATCCAGAGAATTCTTGCTAGGTGTGAAGCACCTAATAATGTGCTCATTGTCAAAGTAGAGTGTGATTGAGCTTACAAAAAATTCTTTCAAGTTTTGTGTAGGTGTTCAGTTCTCTCACTATTAGTGCAACAATGGTGCATGGATCTATCCAAGGTAAGAACCTTGAATTCCTTCATATACCTTGAATGGAAATCCAAGATTAAGATACTATTGCGCAACAAAGGTCTCTATAGAGTTACTGTGGCTTTAGAAGTCGAACCAAATGCAGTTGTTGAGAAAGCAAAGTGGCATAACAGGAAGGATAAATCCTATGGATTGTTTTCTCTCTATATTTCTACGGAGCTTCTTTTTCATATCGATGGCTTGAAAAACCCGAATGAAGTGTGGACCAAACTTGAATCCCTCTTCGAAAAGCAGGATGAACTCAGAGGACATCAATTAAAGACTGACTTGATCTCATTGAGACCAAGTCATTTGAAACCATTGAGGAATTCATCACCAATTTCAAGTCACTAGTTCTTTTGCTCAAGCAGTGTGAGATTGAGAAGAAAGAAGAGCAAACAGTTCTTTCCATACTATCTAAACTAGGTTCGGAATACTCATATGCTATGTCAACATTCCATGCTACTAAGCTTGCAATTCGAAATTGGAGGATTTTATCCCTGGATATATTCATAGATTCTCTCACCCAAGAGAAAGTCAAGCTGGTTCAAATGGGGACTCTCAAAACCTCCAAGGACCATGCATTCACAACTCTTGAAAGAAAGAATGTTAAGTCCAAAGGGAAGCAAAAAATGAAGGAGAAGAAGCCAAAGTCAGATTCTGAAGATGAAGGTTCCAATTCGACTGATGAAGGTTTAAACTCCAAGAAGAAGAGCAACAAGAAAGGGAGCTCGAAGTGTTCATACTGCAACAAAATTTATAACACTAAGAAATATTGTTTTAATAAGAAGATGGGCATCATGACACAGTTTCTCAAAAGGCACAACATTGATGTTTCATATTTTGCAAGAAAGGAACGAAAAACTTTGTTGATCTCCAGGAGCACTACCACAATGCGCAATTCAAAGGTAAAGATCACCATACTTTGATTGCCAGAGTTAAATTATTTTCCCATGTCTCTGATTTTGATACACATTGTGATATATCAGAATCGGAAATCTCATTACCTCCTTTGGATAAGTCACCTATCAGTTCTTTAGAGCCATCTTTCGATACTATTATTTTTCCACTAGTTTATGACGTGCCTATATCCAACTCTTTCAAACTCCATTCATATTTATATTTTTCTAATTTAGAATATCATCGAAAATCATTTGCACGATGATATGCAGTTTATGACACCTTTTCCCATCCATTTGATGCACAAAAGACCCTACAACCCCCAAATTATCCAGTTGGTAAACCTCAAAATTTTATGGTTTTCGATACTATTATTGGTGCAAATTGTTATTATGTCTTTGTTTTCCTTCATTGGTTGGTTTTCCATGTCATTATCTATATTTGGGTTGTTTTTACATACATTTGGATTGGATATAACCTTCATTGAGTCGAATTTTAGGTCATTATACTCTCTAGATTTTCCCAATTGTAAATGTATTCTTGTTTCACCTAGTTTTCCTACTGTGACTCTACCTGATTTTGGAGCCACTATACCTTGGTTGTTTGCTGCTCTATATGACTTATATTCTAATATTTCAGAGCCTTATAAACTCTATTGCAGAATTAGAAAGGTTTTACAACAGTTTAGAATGAAGTTTTATGGTTTGGTTCACCATTATGCAGCTGCACAAGAAATTAAGCCTGTTGATTTCCTTGCTGTTCTTTGGTTTGGAGATGATAGCACATATCTCTTTTCCATATCTGATTTTGGATTCAGATATGATAACTTATGCTGTTACATCAAGAAGAATTCATATGATGCTCCTTCATCACCAGAAGATAAGTTTCAAGGGGTTTCTCCACATGTTTTTTGTCAGCACAGCATTGGAAAATTGATACATGATCAAGGCATCTACAACATGTTTACCAAGTTTTTCACCCAGAAGAAGTACATTCATCTTATTCAAGTTACGAACAAGGCAGAGTGAAGACATTCATTCATTTTTTGTGCAAGTTCATTCTTGAGGGAGGATTTTCCCCATGAGGTTTGGTCTCTTTCCTCGTTTTACATGGACAAATAAAGTTGTAAAGGGTGACTTTAGCCTTGTTGATGGGCCCTAATCTTTTTAATTTTTCACATAAGTCGGGCTTAAGAGGGGGTGATGGACTATTCAACCTATCTAGACATTAGGATTAATCATTATTTGATCTCCCTAAGTTCCTAGACATTATTATTGACCCCTAGTCAGTTTCCAAGTGCATTGTCCTCGTTGTTTTCAACATCTGGACCCACTATTTGTCATCTAAACCTTAATTATCCATCCATGCATGATCTCAAGAGGCTAATGTGCTTATTCCCCTTAATTTTAGGGATCATGGGCGCCTTTCTTGATTCATGCAACTCTAGATTACTCACAGGAAGTTATGACATTAGTTCTTAACTAGTTAACTGACATATGTGCCCTTCTTGATTCTCTCAACTATTTTTGGAATTGGAACTCTCTAATGCACCCTACATGCCTACCTAGCATCAATTAAACTACCACTCACACTCAGTTAACTGATCTCATCAAGTGTGACATCTAGTTATATGTCTAGTGGGTTGTTTGAGTCTATATAATCCTACCGCACGTGTAGAGTTCAACTACCTCGTTAGGCTCTCGAATTTTTCATTTGATGTTCTATAATAATGCATGGAATATTTTTCCAATTGTTCTTCAATTCTATGTGTCTTAGCACATTATTCTTCTTCTTTATTTTTCTTGTACAATCTGTGTGAATATTATTTTTGTCACAAGATCTACCTGTCAAAATCTTATACATTTGAGCATAAAGCTTCTACATGGTTTGTAATTTAGCAATTGGTTCTATTATTAATTGGAATGATTTTGAAATTGCATTTATAACTAAGTTTGGTGATGAAAAAAAATCCTGTATTCTTACAAATTTTAAGAATGAAGATGGAGCCTATGGAAATAATTAAAGATCTCAATCAAATATTTACCAAGTATTGAACAAGATCCCAACAAGATCAAACATATTAGTATAGTTTTATTCCACTACTATCCCATTGTCAATTGCCTTGTTCATCAAGGGAGTAAGCATGGATACATTTGTAGCCACTTTTGAGAAATCTCACAAAGTAGAGAATGAAGTAGAAAGCTTAAAGGGAACCTCTACTTTGGAGGACAAGAAGAGTCCTCCCAGTGCAAAGAAGCTTTGGGCATTCACAAAATCATACTACAAAATCCAAAGACATATTCAAATATGAACATAGAAGGATTCAACAAGTTGTCCAAAAATTGTCAAATGATATCATAGATTTCAAGAAGAAAAGATTGAGAAGAAGTTTGGCACAAAAGTATTTCAAGCCATTTTTCAAGAATGAGATAGTTATGTCAAAGTTGCCAAACCTGTCTACAATGAATAATCTTGTGAAGCTAGAAGGCGTGTATCTATGGGCCACTTTTTTTGCATACATCAAGCTAACCACTCAAAGAAGATGTTTCCAATGTCAATTAACATCATAGAGCATATCTTCAATGGAGTGCAACGAAAGACTACGACTAGAGAAATTGTAGAAACATAAAAATCCACAATGATTTTATGGGACATGCTTTCTAATTAAAATGAGGGAAAAGGAACACGTTGTCGAAGAAGTCCACACTATGCAAACAACAAAAGGATATTATCCTCTTAGAAGTAACCAAAATATTGTGTCAACTAATCCTTCTTCTTCTCCCATTGTGATGAAAACAACCATTGTCACCACCTCATCAATGCCTTCAACAAGCAATTCATAACTTCAAAAATGGAATATAACATAATTGATTACACAAAGAAGATAATCAACAAAGGAAAATGTTTCTAAAGACATCATATGACCCCGTGGGCACAAAGAAGAAAGGAATAGTGATTGTTGCAATTGGGAAGTCAAAATCTCAAATCCCTCCTTTCCTTTAAACTTTCAAGATTTTTAATCATAGCATACATAATTGTTTGGTTGATTTAGAGACATCATTGAATGTCATGCCACACTAAGTGTGCCAATGATTGAACGTGAAGCCCATCAAGTCTACCATGTATACCATCTGACTCGATAGGTTAGCAGCCAAAGTAATGGGTGAGTTGAAAATGTTTTAATTAAAATTGTTTCTAATCTCCTTGTGCCTCACACCATTGACATAGTCATGGTTGATATTCCTAAGGTTTACAACCCTTTGTTGATTAGAGACTAGTCACAGAAATTACAAGGATATTTTGCAACTTACAAATCTCACCTATGGCTACCTTGGAATGGAAAACCAAATCAAATAAAGATTAATTGAGAAAGACAAATGAGTATACTATTATGGAATTCGAGGGGGAACAATGAACCAATTATGTTTCTAGAAGTTGGTTTTGGAAACTATTTTATTGCTTTACCCTCTTCAACTAGGAAACAATTTGATCTCCTTCATTCTACTCAAGTCGATGTTTCCCACTATACTATAGTAAAGTTTGATGATGCTAATAATGATAATGTAGATGGAACTAACATTTGCTCTTTATTTTTTATGGTCACGAGTCATAGGATGGCACAAGCATCGATTATTTGTTGATTGATCCAAAGGGAAACACACATCTTAGTTTCATGCAAACTTGTGTTTGAATGACCAATAACACTATTGAGTATGAGGCCCTAGTCCTAGGTTTCAGTAAGGCTCTCAATTTGAACATCAAATGTTAAAAGGTATTTGGTGGTTAGGAGATTATCATGGAGGTAAGAAATTCAATTTAGTATCATTCACCTCGCTTGAAAAATTACTAAGAAGGGGCCTTTAACATTGCATAATGTGACAAGCTAGAGGTATTTAAAGAGGATCACCAAATCATTGAATTTTTAACCAATGAGGGCTCATCAAGGATGCAATTATTGATGACAAAGAACACACAAAATGATGGATTGATTGCAAACATGGAATGATCAATGTTAAAACAAATAGCTCCTAAATACAATATGAGGTTGTTAATCTTGGGACCAAAATAGATCCTAAGATTGTCAAGTTGGGTTCTTATTGTTCATAAGCAAAAAGCCCTATATCAAGTTATTCAAATGATAGAGATGTATTTGCTTGGACCTATCAAGACTTGAAGGTATACAACACAAGGATTATTCAGCATGTGATACCTTTCAAGCTAGATACTAATCCCTTTTAGAGAAGGTTACACAAATCCATCAATCATTGGAACAAATAATACAATTTAGGAATTGAAGTTATTAAATACAAAGATCATCTTTCTAGCGCACCTTTCATCATGGATGGCAAATCTTGTGCCTATATGGAAGAAGAATGGCAAGATTAGGTTGTGTGGATTTTAGGAATATATTTAGCATCAAATAAGGACAAATATCATCTTCCACCTATAGTGTAGATCTTATAGTTCATCACAAAATGTTATCACTTCTTGATGGATTTTTGAAATACCAATTATGTTCTCATTTTAGACAAACATGGTCTGTAAACCACTTTCAACATTAAATGGCACATTTACACATACAAAAGAATGCCATTCGGATTGATGAATACCAATGCTACTTTCTAACATGCAATCACCCCTCCAACAATGAAAACTCTGCTTAATTTTAAGCATGGGGATGACTATCACAAAGTTGAAGATTAAATGAGACAAGTTAGAACCTCTTGTCTTTAAGCTACCCACATATAATTTGAAACACTTATGAGGATCATGCTTGGGCCTCTTGGGCTACTAAAGTTGTTTAATGAAACAAAATGGTCAAGCTTTATAAGCCATGAGAATTACCATTCACACAACCCATAACAAAAAAAAGAAAATGAAGCACACTATGTCAAGTGTATATTTCAACGTAATATTCTAAACATGCTATGATTTGAACCTTATCCAATCATATGTTTTCTATCATTTTTGTTGGAAATCCAACCAAAAATCAAGAAGAGTTGTTGGAATTGCAAATATTAGTTGTTGAGATTGCATAATCCATGTGCAAAAGGGGTATTTGGGGGGCTAAATCCACTTATGCATTAAAAAACGCAATTCAAGCAATGAAAAAATGCAATTTAACCAAAGAATGTATAGCCAAATTTCGGTGATGATAGTTAGAAAAGATCCAAATTGATAACATTTAGACTATTGTTTCAACAAAATAAATCCTTGACAACGGATTCTAATTGGGTTAACTAGTTCAACTATGAACATCCCATTGCAGAAGCTCTACTGGAGAAAACTTGCTAGTCACACTTGAAAGCTACAAAACCCTGACAACACGTCCACTAAGTTGACAATGATCCGGTCATCCAATTGGTATCTCTACTCTACCCTAGGACTGAAGAATTGTAACAAAGAGAGGAAACAAGAAAATCAACAAACCTACTCAAAATCCTAGTTGAAAGAATTTGCACAACTAATTACTAATTACTAGACCTGCTCTACCCTAGGACTGGATAATTGTAACAAAGAAAGCCTAGTTGCACAACTAATTACTAGACCTGCTCTACCCTAGGACTAGATCATTGTAACAGAGAAAGCCTAGTTGCACAACTAATAACTAGACCTGCTCTACCCTAGGACTGGATAATTGTAATAGAGAAAGGATACAAGCAAATCAACAAACCCAAAAGCCTAATTGCACAACCAATTACCAACTTGACGCTTGGGAATGGCCTAATTTGGTGAATAATGAAGGAGCATCAAGCATCAAATATGCAAGTTGCATATCAATTAACTGGATTAAACACTTGCCATAGTGTCAAATATGTTAATATTTGAATTCAAATTGTTCATCAACTCATGCTTTCCTCAAATAGTGAATGTTAATGAGGTCATTCTTGTCAAGTTTGGTGTGCCATTCATTGTTCACTTGGGAGAGAAAAGGGCATGGCCTACCTATTATTGTGTATTTGGGAACGAGGAGGTCACCCCTTAAGTTTTTGCTTTTATGACCTCAAAATTGGCCACTACTACTATGGTAGACAACAAAACCTTGGCCCATGCTTTTCACATTTACCACCAATAGAGCAAATAGTGGGATAATTGCATCGAGTAGCGAGGTGCTTACAACCCGCTATGGGGGAGATGTGTAACGTTACGTAATGATGTCACGTTATGTACCAAAAATAAAAAGTAATTCACAGTATGAGGGAGATGTGTAACATTACGTAATGATGTCATGTTATGTACCAAAAATAAAAAGTAATTCCCAGTATGGGGAAAATGTGTAACGTTACATAACGTTGTCACGTTATGTACCAAAAATAAAAAGTAATTAAAAAAAATATGTTGCCTCATAAAATAAAAAACTGGATGCCTCTCGGTGCTTGATAGATCTACGTTTAGGTTGGATCTATGCTAGTTATTCACATTTTCCAGGGGAACAATTGTAGGGCAACTCATGTCTCCATCAATGTTATCAGAATCCAACCGGTTTTGAAAATACCCGCCGATTGGACTGGTTTACAAGCTTCACCGTGTCAAATCACGCACTCAAACTCTTTTTGGCCGATTCAATACAAAATTGATCGGTTTCAGGGCTGAACCGGCCGGTTCCATACAAAACCGCTCGGTTTTCTCCAAATTGACCAGTTCAGTGCAAAACTGACTGGTTCTGTACAAAAACACCAAGGACCCCCAAATACAGCTAATTTCAAATTCTTTCAATAAAATAAAAAAATAGGGTCCACCTGTGAGCTATTTAATTGACCCACAAGCCTTCTAATGTTATAAAAAGAGGCTCCCACCCTCCATATCAATCATATTTTGTTGTGGATGGACTTGGGCCCTCTTCCACAACAAGAGAATGTGAACATTGATGTTGCAGCTAGACAAGTGCCTTCAGGCCTAGGGGAGTCAAGCCATGCTCATGTTGAGGATGTAGATGATAACTCTGATTCTAAGCATGAGGACTCAAATAATTCTGATATATGATTAGAATCATTAGATTGTAGATTCTAGAGAAGTCATATGCTTATATTTTGACTTTAGAGGCCATTTATGACCTCTTTGTTGATGTACTTTTCTTTAGATATGTATTTGCAGTAGATGTTATTTTGGTTTTATACATTCTTGCTATATACATGAGAAACTTTGCATATCTGTGTATAATGGTTTGAATTCACATGGATGCACATGGATATATATGTAATTTTTAAAAATATAAATGTTTTATGTATTTTTGCTCAACCGGTTTACTGATCCGGTTTGTTTCCCGGTTTTTGTTTAGTTCTGGTCCAGTTCCGGTTCCCGAGGTCAGCCGGTTCGACCACCGGTTTGGTTCTGATAACATTGGTCTCCATAGTACATTTGACATTTAAGGTTGGTTAAGAGTTTTCAGTGCTGTTCCCTATAGTTGCACTCCTTGCTACATCCACATCCCACAACCAAAAGGAGCAAGATAAGGCTTCATATTTTGTGCAAAATTTTAGGCCAAAATCCATGATATACTACAGCATGTACAGGCCAAGTACAAAGCAATACATGACCGACATCGAGTACCTCCTTCTTTTCAAGGTGGTGGTAGAGTTTGGTTTCATTTGGACTAAAGCATGCTAAAAAATCAACATCACAATCTCAAACCAATCCAATCCAATATGGGCCATATACCATCACATAGAAGGTGGGCCCGATGCCTTCCATATGGATCTTCCACCTCAACTAGGTATCCATGATGTGGTGAATATCAATAAGCTCAAGCTGTATTAAGAAGCAGTTTCAGTCACACATCCTGTTGCAGCCATCACTGATTTTCAGCCTTCTCTCCCTGAAGACACATTGTCTGATTTCTATTCCAGATCTACTAGAGATTGTCAAATCACCACTTATTTGGTGCATTTTAAAAGGCACTTTACCCACCCAAGCCAAGTGGTTGTCCCAGTGAGCAGTTTCCCAATATATAATAAAAATTGGAAACAATTTCCTCCAATTAGAGAAGAAATGATGAGACGTTAGTCTAGTGGATACGAGACTTAGCCTAGTGGACTTAATTTAAGATTAATTATATTCTTTTGTACTTTAGATTTTGTAAATCTTAGGTAACAATCCACCTAACTGATACTTTAGAATTTTTAATCTCACTTACCACCTACCACAATTTTGTACTCCTATATACAACTAATGGAATAGAGAGTGTAAATTTTGGGTACTTGCATTCTTCTTTCTAGTTTTGTGGGTATTTGCTTTGTGGCTAACTGTACTCATATTCAGAGCCAGAAAGTGATTCTTGCTTGGCAACTGTATCGCCTTCCTTTCAGGTTTCTGCAGTCATCTTTTGTCTACTTGTCTTTCTACTGAATTGTTAGAAGTAGAACTTAGGAGTTACATAGAAGAATGGAAAGATGGCTTCTTGGTCACTTAATGACAGTCGTAACTCTCTATGGGCTGTGAAACGTTATCAAAATTTTATTACAAAACAGAATATGTGCAAATGTGGATGGCCTTGTCATCAACCTAGATAACTGTCTCATATCTTTGTTGTGATAACGATTTCTACAGTCACCAACAATTCTCCTCTCAAGCAATGAGTTCCTCCAGTCTCTCTGTATGATTATTCTGCATGCTAAATTCCCACTTTTGGAGCTATGCTGCTTGCAAGCACAAAGAATAGCAGACTGTCGCATCAAAAGAATGGCTAAAGCTAAAATCTCAGTTAAATGACTAAACTAAAGTCTTAATATTCTTATCAAATATGAACATTTTTCGAGATGAAAAATGTATACAAAAACAAGGATATTCTATTTGAATTGTAGGTGATGCTATTGACAAGGCCAGCAAGTCACTTTCATGCTGCTTGATCAATACCCCCGCACAAAACAACCGGAGGGAGTTGTAGATCCCATGGAACTTACCACCAAGAGCTGCTCGATGACAGGAAGCCACATCTTACAACTAATAGTTTGTAGTATGTATAACGGTGAGGATTTGATCACATGATATTCTCTAGACTTAAATTAATTACTATTGTTGGACCCACTTCGTTTTTCAAAACTTGCACCTTTTATATTGCATGGTGAGAGAAAAGTCTGCCAAAACAAACAATAGGAGATACCAATTCACATATTGGAAAGAATATCCTGTCAATTAATTTTAGTATCACTTAAAATACTGTTATAAAATGTTACTCATCTTACCAACATGGTCTCTCTTCAAATGACTAATACACAAGTTAATCCATCGTAAATCATGATAACAATCCTGGTAGAAGCAAATTTCAATGCAAAAAAGATATGACATGACAATTCCTCACTTTATCAGATACAAACTTTGTTTATTTGGCGATGTCTAGCCATGGGGTAATTTTTACAGAGCCAGAAAATATCAACTAGGAAGCGAGTTAATGGCACAGGTAGAGAAAGCACTTGTGTAATGAAAAGTATGAAAGAAAGCTGATTGAATTTACTGTGAAATCCAGATCTTGATGAACATCATCAGTCATTTTACATACACTGGACATATTGCTAAAGTCTGTAAACAATCCCATATATAGCAAAAAGATCTAGAGGAACATATAAACATCTGTTTTCTCTTTTCTACAGCTTTGTCCTTGCTATTTTCTTTTATGCCCTTTTTGTTGGAATTTGTAGAACTTCAGAAGTGATTTTTATTGTATTTCCTTGTACGTCCTATTGGAGATTATATTGATATAAACCCTTGAAAGAAACAATGTAAACCTTGGGTAAGATTACAAAATAAAAAGAATAAAAGTAAATATTATTTTATCTTCCCCCAAGGTAAGTTGGCCCAGTCAGTTAGACAAGTCGGCCCCGACAGGGTAAAAGTCACTTTTGTAAAGTGTATAAATAGAGAGGCGAGGCGCCTCATTTACTCACTCACTCAGCACAAGCAAGTTCGCAGCACCAGAGAGAAGCAGTGTTTTCTGGGGTTTTCTCTTGGAGAGATTTTCTTCTCTCTTTCATTCTTGTATTATGTTCTCGGAAGTTATCATCTCTATACGAAGGTGGGTTTTTCCCGATTGGGTTTCCCAGGACAAACTCTTGTGTTCTTTGTTTTTGTGCTATCTCTTTCTTCTAGTGATCCTATTGTTCATTAGCAATTAAAGTTATACTGCCATAAAACTAACATCGTATCAGAGCAGTTCTAGAAGAGGCCATTGCCGAAAGCTAGGGTTTGACCTTCTAAGGCCTTCCCTCATCAATTCAACAAAAAAGAGCTATGGAAACTCCGCTCTAAGGAAGGAGCATCTTTTGGTGAAGGAAAAATCAAATTCCAAGAAGTTTCATTATTTTACCTAGTTCCGTTGTTGCTGCAGAAATTAGGGTTTCAAGTTTTGTGTTGATTAGTCCATAGATTTGGCTTGACCTCAGCTTCTCTCAACTCGCCTTGATAAGGTGAATCTACCTATGATGTTAGTTTCACTAAATTCCAAAATTCATTTTTGACCTAGCTCCTGCTAGTTTCTAGTTCAGATCTACAGACAAGATGATTGGAATGAAGGTTGAAGATCTTCTTGATGGGGCTACAAACTTCATCTCTTGGAAGTATAGAGTTCTTCTCATCTTGATAGAGAATGATCTCTTGAATTTTGTCAATGAGAAGGTTCCAAAACCAGAAGCTGAAGAAGACAAGTTCCAACGAAGAAAGAATGATGCCCAAGCTAGGAGATTACTGGTGGACTCAGTCAAAAACCACTTGGTTCCTCAAATTTCACAAAAGAAGACAGCTAGGAAGATGTTCAAAACCCTAAGGAGGCTATTTGAGCACAGCAGCATAAATGTGACTCTCACATTGAGGAACCAGCTATCGAACATGAAGATGACCAAGTCTGAATCAATTTCCTCATACTTCATGAAGATCATATCATCATAGAACTTAGGGACAAACTGAGATCCAGTGGAGAACCTATTGAAGATAAGGAGCTTGTCATGACTACGCTAAATGGGCTCCCACCATCTTGGGAATCTTTCATCCAAACTATCGGTGGACGCACCAAGTTCCCAAATTTGACACATTATGGGCAGATTGCACTCAGGAGGAGACGAGGATTGTAGCAAGACAAAGATTTCATGGAACTCAACCTGAGGAGAATCAAGCATTCATGGCCCATGCCAAGAAAGGCAATGGAAAGAAAGGAAAATTTCACCACCATAAGCATCAAGGTAGAAGACCAAACCCTTCTTTAGATCAACAAGAAAAGAAGAAGGATCTATCGCAAGTACAATGCTTCAGGTGCAAGAAATATGGTCATTATGCAAACCAATGTTGAAGCTCAAGCAAAAGGAAACATCAAGCCTCAACAACTGATGTAGAAGGTCATCATCATAAGAAGCAAAGGAGTGAAGATTGTAGAGAATTCTTCTTCATATCAGCACCATCAAGTATTGTTCCCACCACTGGTGACACTTGGATCATAGATAGTGGTGATTCCAAGCATATGACTGGATATAAGGAAAATCCTTCTAAAATAGTTGAGAAAGAATCTCATCTCCATGTACTTGGAGATGATGCCAACTATACTATGAGAGGATCTGGGGCTACCTCACTTCAACTAGAATCTAAAGACATGTTACATTAAGTGATGTGCTCTATGTGTCTGGTATGAAAAGAAATCTTGTCTCCATCTCTGCCTTGGAGGACAAGGGATATAAAGTTGCATTTTCATATGGGAAAGTGCTTGCTTGGCACAAGAACTCAAGCATGGACGCAACGAAAGAAATTGGAGTAAGATAGGAGAGATGGTATCAATTGAGCACTCCACCAGCTCAAGCAATAGTTCATGACTCCACCAACATGGGTGAGCTATGGCACAGAAGATTAGCTCACATCAACTATAGAGTTCTCCCACCATTAAGAAATATTGTGACAGGTCTACCAGCACTTCACATGGACCATGATGGAGTCTGCAGGGGATGCATACTTGGCAAGAAAACCAAGGGATCCTTTCCAAATAGTGAGAGAAAATCCAAAGATATATTGGATCTAGTACACTTTGACTTGTGCAGACCTATGACTGTTGCTTCATTGAGAGGTTACAACCACTATGTAACATTTATTGACGACCACTCACGGAGGACATGAATTTACTTTCTCAAGACCAAGGAACCCGAGGAAGTGCTCAACAAGTTCAAAGAATTCAAAGCAAAAGTCGAGAATCTGTCAGGAAAGAGGATTAAGACTCTAAGATCAGACATTGGTGGAGAATACACATCCACAGAGTTTAATGATTTCTGCAAGGAAACAGGAATTAAGAGGGAGCTTACAATTCCCTACAACCCTCGACAAAATGGGTTTGTTGAAAGAAAGAATTAAACAATTTTGCAGGCAACCAAAGCTATAATACATGACCAAAGTCTCCTGATGTTCTTGTGGGCAGCGTGTCCCGTGTCTGCTTGTCGGACACGGTCATGCTAACAGAGTGTGTTGGACACGTCTCTCCAGCGTGTCCTGATTTCGAACACATGTGTCTTGCGCCTGTTAGGACGTGTCCTAAAAACAAGACACGATTTTTGCAAAAGGGATGCCCGGGACCACTTTAAAACCGAATTTTGACTTATTTTTTGTCATTTGCAATTGTGGAGAGAGCTATAAGAAGTGTTTTTTGTGTAGGTGAAGAAGATTTGAAGGCTTTGTAAATGTGTAATACTAATTACTAATGTTAAATATGCATTGATTTTGATTTCTATTTAATATTTGTAAANATCTATCTATCTATATATATATATATATATATATATATATATATATATATGTCCTGATTCCGGGGGTCACCGTGTCCGTGTCGGGCACTCGAATCCTTGTGTCCTTTGTGTCCCCTGTCCTCGTGTCAGGTGACTTAGATGCCATGATGGAAGAATATCAATCCATCATGAAGAATGATGTATTGGAGGTTGTACTGAGACCTGAGGGGAAGTCAACAGTGACTTCCAAGTGGCTTTTCAAGATTAAGCATGGAGCAAATGGCAGTGTGGAAAAACACAAGGCTAGATTTGTTGCCAGAGGATTGTCTTTAAAAGAGGGAGTTGACTACGATGAGACATTGCTCCTGTGGCTCGATATACTTCCATCAGGACCATTATTGCTATTGCTTCAGCTATGGGATGGAAGTTGCATCAGATGGATGTCAAAACCTCCTTCCTCAATGGTGTTCTTGAGGAAGAAGTGTATATTGAACAACCAGAAGGGTTTGTTGTCCATGGAAAAGAGTCGCATGTATGTAAACTGAAAAAGGCCTTATATGGACTCAAGCAAACACCTCGTGCTTGGTATAGACGGATAGATGGATATTTGGTGAGCTTGGGATTCACCAAGAGTGATGCAGATCCCAATCTTTACTACAAGATTGTGGATAATGAGCCACTGATTTTAGTTCTTTATGTGGATGAATTGTTTCTCGCGGGAAACGAGAAACTGATTGGATGTTGTAAGAAGAAACTTGCCTCTAAGTTTGAAATGAAGGATATTGGATTGATGCATTGCTTCTTGGGACTAGAAGTATGGCAGAGGCAGAAGGATATTTTCCTGAGTCAAGAAAAATACACCATTAATATTTTGAAGAGATTTGGAATGTTGGACTGCAAGTCCATGGCTACTCCGATAGATGCAAACTTGAAGAAGCTAAAGGAATCTGCTAAAGATTCTAATTTGATTGATCCCACCATGTATCACCAGTTGCTTGGATCTTTGATGTATTTGACAAACACCAGACCGGATATATGTTTTGTTGTGAATATTCTCAACCAGTTTATGAGTGACCTAAGGCAGATTCACTGGGTTACCGCAAAACATGTTCTTAGATATTTATGTGGCACTCTGGGATATGGACTAAGACATGTTTCAGGATGTGACTTGAGATTGCAAGGATTTTCATATTCAAATCGGGCTGGATGCGCCGCAGATAGGAAGAGTACTTTCGGATGTTGCTTCAGTTTGGGTTCTGCAGTGATTTCTTGGTGTAGCAAGAAGCAGACCTAAGTAGCACTTAGTATTGCAAAGGCCGAGTATATGGCTTCCAGTACAACAACTCGAGAAGCAGGATGGCTTCGAAAATTCCTTACAGGATTGTTTGGTCAGATTCCAGGACCAACTATGATTCACTGTGATAACCAAAGCTGTATATAGATGTCAGTGAATCTCGTGTTTCATGATAAGTTGAAGCATATAGAGATTCGATATCACTACATTCGTGATATGGTGCAGAAAGGTGCAGTCGAGTTACAGTATATTCCGACAGATTACCAGACTACGGATGTTCTTACCAAGCCTCTTCTCAAACCAAAGTTTCAATACTTTCAAAGAAGACTTGGAGTAGAAGAAAATGCACCCCTCTTGGAGAGGGAAAGATCAGACAGACATCTACATTGCCTTCGTATCGATGCCACTACTTGTTCTGGTTCTCAGCCTGGTATGGGAGAAATCCCATCGGCATTTGAGACGGGCATGTAGTAGATGGTCGTGTACACTGGTACCTCAACTCATTCTAGCTCTCATCTTGGTATGGGAAAAATCCCATCGGCAGTAGAGACGAACAGATAGTAGATGTTCGTGTACACTGGTACATCTACTCACCCTGGTTCTCAGCCTAGTATGGGAGAAATCCCATCAGCATTTGAGATGAATAGGTAGTAGATGGTTGTGTGAAGAATGTCCTGGTTCTCGATTAGAGACGAACTTGTAGTAGATGAGATGTGGATTGTTGTACTCTCCGATGGACTATGTAGTGTTACAAAGCTGATGGATCTACCGATGGACTTAGTGGATCAGATACATGATGACACGTCTCGATGGACTAAGACTATGTTGACAACCTTCAGTATGTATAGAGATGATTGAGACAGATGAGATGTACAGATGAGACCCAGATGTTCGTGATGCGGATGATGACCATGTTCGAAGAATATCTTCCTTGTTGAGAGGGAGTGTTAGAATTTGTACAACTTTAGAAGTTATTCTTATTGTCTTTTTATTGTATTTCCTTGTACCTCCTACAGGAGATTATATTGATATAAACCCTTGAAAAAATCAATGTAAACCTTGGGCAAGATTACACAAGAAAAAGAATAAAAATAAATATTACTTTATCTTCCCCCAAGGCAAGTCGACCCAGTTAGTTAGACAAGTCGGCCCCGTTAGGGTAAAAGTCACTTTTCTAAAGAATATAAATAGAGAGGCTAGGCACCTCATTTACTCACTCACTCAGCACAAGCAAGTTCGCCTACTCAAGGATAAGTTCACAGCACCAGAGAGAAGCTGTATTTTTTTGGGGTTTTCTCTTGGAGTGATTTTCTTCTCTCTCTCTCTCTTTCTTGTATTCTGTTCTAGGAAGTTATCATCTCTATATGAAGGTTGCTAGGTTTTTCCCGATTGGGTTTCCCAGGATAAACTCTTGTGTTCTTTGTTTCTGTGTTGTCTTTCTTCTAATGCTCCTATTGTTCATTAGCAATTAAGTTATACTGCCATAAAACTAACACATTTAGCTTGCCTTGGGTTGAATCGGAATGGAAACACCCCCACTCAGATGTTGGGTAATGAATGAAATATCTCTGTTATAGCATATTAGGATACGCTTCCTAACAGAGAAATCGATCCCCTTTATATATCATTTATAAATAGTTTTTAGAACAAATAAGCGGTAAACCCAAATTTACTGTTATAACTTATATGTATAAACATCAAATGCAATGGCTAGTTGTAAGAATTATCACTATTTTGAGAAAAGTACGATTTCTTCACCATATATGTAGACAACTAATCTTGTTCAAAACAAAAGAGCAGTAATTATGCTGTACACAAAATAGATTATGTATAAGTCTCAGCAATTAGTGCAGCAATCCCCACAGCCATGCTGAACTCTTCCATGAAGCATGAACAAAGCAAGAATTGCATGCTTCAAAGCCAAATAACTTCTCCATCAGGTCTAGAGCAGAAGGTCAATGAAATCACAACCCACTGTAAAATGCACTAACCTATTGTTATAAGACATTAAATGTAGAGCAGAAAGGTCTTAGCTGAGCTAGCTAGCTACAAAGGTTTTACCTGAACTAGCTTGTTTCATATCCACAAACATTCAACTGAATTACAAAGCCCAAATCCAAAATTGAAGTGTTTATTCTGATACTGACCAAACAAATCTTGCTTGAAGTCATTCAACGAATTCACAAGTAGAAAGGAAAAAAAAACTGAATCCCCATATAGGTTCATCCAATTTGATGGGGCTTCACAGGGACAACCTGTGAGGTGTGGAGGGGGTGCAGTCTTATACTTGACAGATGATCACTATTTCTATTTTTCTGCTGGACTGGGGGCTGGTACAAATAATTTTGCGGAGCTGTTTACTTTAAAATTACTTATGCTTTTTGCATTGGAAAAGGGTTGTATGATGCTACAGGTTTTTGGGGACTCAATGATCATGCGTTTTGACAGTGTTACTTTCACCCATGTTTACAGGGAAAGAAATGGGCTGGCAGATAGGCTTTCCAAAGAAGGCACCCAGCTTCAACTGGGCACCTGGCAGATTGAAGAGCACAATCAAGACCAAGTCTTCAGATATTATCACCGTCCTTTCCATGAAGGACCAGTGCCTGCTTTATGATCTCAGATGCTATGATGCACAGTTACTTTTCAGATACACAGTTTTGTTTTTTATATTTTGATGTATAAGATCTGCTATACTTTGTTACAAGTATTTGGACTTGAGAACATGCTGTTTGAAATATCAGCTTATAAACTGTACGCTGCATGGGAAGCGAATGCTATCTATGTTTTCCTATGAATGTAATTTTGTTCTTTACAGAAATAAAATTACGAATTTTTCCAAGGAAAAAAAAAGTTCATCCACATTGTGTGCAAGGAATTTTCCTTGTGCTTAAACATGCAACCTAGGGGGCTATCACCAATGACTTTTTGAGTCACATACAATTAACAGTATCTTTCTTGAAAATATTTATGAAGGAATGATAATCTGCAAAGACTGACAGTCATCAGCCTTGTAATTCTTGTCAAAGTTAATGAGTCGGACTTTTTATGTGGCTAAGGGCTCAAACAGAATTTCATGTTATTAGGCAACCATATTCTCACCATGGTTTGGAAGGTCTGCACTTGCGTTGAATAATTTTCAACCATCATGCTCAGTTTCTCTATTAACTGGTTCATAGCCATGTTGATGGGGCACTCTCACCTTTCCCAACAGGATCCATCAAAACTGTTCAAAAGTGAGAAAACGAGGAAACGATAAAATCTCATTAATCCACTTCCACATGCCCTTAAAAAGGTCAAGCCCTACCCACATGGGCATCGGCGCTTTGCATAATAGTGTTGTTTCTGGAACTCACTCTATATATAGTGTTGTTTCTAGAACTCACTCTATATGCACTCGGTAATGCTGTACAAAGTCTATCATCTTCCCTAACTAACTTTGATCCTGTGAACAGTTTGTAAAAACAAGTTTTGTCTTGCAAGCATGCATTCTTATCTACCTGTCGCATATAAAATAAGCATGCCTATGTTTTCAATTGCTTTGTTCAATTTTATCCTTTTTACTGTGTATACAGTATGTTGTTGACAGCCCATCAAGCATTAATGACACTAACACCCAAACTAACATTTATTCTCCAGAAGAATGAATCCTATATTTATTATTAATTAATGTAGATGTGCACCAAGAACCATAATCATAGAGCAAAGGGTAGTCACATAAGTTCTCCTTCTGTACATAACATAAAAAAAGAACTCGCATGTCTGTCCTGGCTCCATTCTCAACAATTTAAAACTAAGCTAGGAGAATCCAGTATGTCTGCTTTAGCTTGGATCTTAACAATTTAAAGTCCCTCCTTGGTAGTAAGTACGACTCTGCAGAAACTAAGATCACAAAGGAACTTTAACCAAAATCACACCAAAATATTTGCTGAAAAGTGAGGTGAATTGTGTGACCTTTATCCAGCGCCATTAAAGAAAAATGGCATGTCCTTATTGGCTCTGATCTAAAGGGTATAAACCCAATGATTTTAAGAGATATAACTAGGCCAGGAGGCCTTGGCTCCAATCTCATGAGTGTAAGTAAGAACACTTGGCATGACCTCCAAAAAATTATGCAAGGAGCACTGGCATGTCTGAATTGGCTGCAATGTCAAGAGAATAAAACGAAGGAAGGAAAGCTAGCAGTATGTCCGTTTTGGCTCGGATCTCGACAGTATAAAAACTAACATATATTCTTTTAATTGTGTTGCAAAGTTGCCAAGACTACATACCTAGAGAATGAAAATTCTGAGTCCTTCATACAATCCCACATAGAAAAACCCATTCCAGCCTGTCAACTTCATGTCAAATCTGCTTTCTCCTTCAATTCTTTCAAACGTTTTTCAAGGCTCTCAATCCGAGCAGCCCACTCAGACTTGATATCAATAGGTCTAATCTCTCCAAAATCCTTGAGAACATCAGAAGGTCCTCTGCTCTCCACTCTGTTTTCCACCTTCGGATTAGGCCTTCGGTTCCTGCGAGCTTTCTTTGCCTTCTCCGTAGATGCCCTCTGCAAGGCCATGAGGATGTCTTCTCCACTCACGGAAGGCTTTCTCGTTCTAACGATTGAGTTCAAGTTCAAATCATCATTACCATCCACTGTTGAAGCTCTTAATGACTCGGAACCTTTGGGCAGAGAGCCCTTATAATCATTCTTAGCCCTGTGGGCAATTTCAGTTTTTTCCCTTCTGCTTTTCTGTTTATTAGGGGCACCGCTTACAGTGTTTTCTGCTTGATAAGGTTTTATAGTTCCAACAATTGGGTTCAATTTCGGGTCATCGTTACTATTCAATGTTGAAGCTCCTAATGACTTAGAATCTTTGGGCACAGAGTCTTTATAATCATTCATACCCTTGTAGACAGTTTTAGCTTTTTCTCCTTCCTCTTTCTGTTTATTTGGGGCATCGTTTACAGTGTTTTCTGCTTCATTTTTCTTCGTATTTTGGCTGTTATTCATTTGGATATTTTCGATTATGCTTTTGGGATTTAGATCAGTTTTGAGATTACCAAGCACAGCGAAACCGAGGCCACCGATTTGGGCATTCTGGTCTCTGGGCTTTTGTTTTCGTCTGCTCCTCTGCTTGCCCAAATCTTTTTCTTTCCTCTCGAATCGAATTTTCAAGCTGATTTTCGTGCGGTCTGAGGCAAAGGGAATCGGCATAGAAGGATAGTTGGTTGCCTTCGAGAACTGCGCGCTGCCTGTCGATGAAGAAAATCGTAATGGCATCGTGAAGGTCAGAGGTTTAGCCATGGCCGTCTCCTATTTTCTTATCCCTCTGGCTATTTAATTCCTGGATTCTAACCATCGATACCGAACACATCTATGAAAGAAAGCTACTAGGGATTCATACTCGTTTGTAACTCAATTACAAAGGGCAAAAGGAATGGGTTACTCGGATGTAGTTGAGCAAGAGTTCAATCTCTTTGGACAATGGATCTAATTTCTACGGTTGTAAATTATATATATAAGAGAAAATAAACAAATTGAAGTATATTTATTATTTTTATAGTGTGTTTTAAAAATGAATAATGATAATTGCTCTTTATTACATTTGAAAATTGAGGTTTTATAAAGTTAAAAAAATTACAATTTGAAGTGTATATTAAAGATTAAAAGATAATTAAAACTATATATATAATTATTCGTGATAATATTAAATTATGTTTTAATATTATGTTTCAAAACATAATAATGAAAACAAGAAAGATACTATATTGAACCATTTTAATATTATAAAAATATTATAGATTTAAGGATGTATAGTAGGTTGTGGCTTACTTTATTAGAATCTTCTTAAACAACTTTGATTTTCTCACATTTGTTTTTCAATTAGTTTTGCAATGGCCTCTATTTATCTTCTTGGAACACACCTTCTTAGTGTTTTATACAGCTTTATCACTCTTAACTGATGTGTAAAGTGTGTATTGCAATGAAGAAGGAAATCATGTTATATTTCAACTTCATTGTTCCCATATATCTTACATAACCTTTGGAACAAGGAAATATTTAGGGGCGAAATTTAGTCTATTAGTTAATTTTTGAGGGTTTTTTTTTCTGAAAATTTTATAAAATATATATATATATATATACCATTGGCCATTTTTTTTCAATAGGATTAATTTTGTTTACTCTAAAAATTGCCAAAATTGTCTAAAAACTATATAAAACCCTTGGAAGATTAAATAATTTTTTTTAAATATCACTAAACATTTTACATTCCAAAATTTGATAATAAGTAAGATTTGTCAAGGTTTCTACACTTTAATAAAATTACGGATCCTTGAAAATTTTCCTGCCTTCCCATAGTTCTTCGTGTTGCTCATATCTCCGTGTGTTTTGTTCTTTGTGTTGCTCATATCTCCATGTTTAGCACCATAGCCTATGGGAATCAATTCTTAGCTAAACCATCACATGTTTTTCATGCCATGATGGTTTTAGCTTCAAATTATTTTGGATTTTGATTTATCTTTTGTTGACGAGAAAAGCTTATAGTGACTAAGGTTGTATCAATAATAGAGCAAATTCGAAGAGCAACAACTATACTTCCCCAAATCTTATTATGTTATTACAAGATTAAGCAAGAAAAACAGTCAAGTAATAACTTAGGCTAGTAAGTTGGCCACTTTGTTCTAATTCACAATTCCAAGCAACAAGTTCTTTCTCAAGTCCAATCCATCCTAAACCCCCACAAAAACCAACAAAGAATTTTTTTCGAAGTTTTTCAACCATTAACAAAGATAGTAAATGGGCCCACAAGGTGTAGATAGACGATGAATAGGTAAAATGTTAAGGCACTCCTTGCATAAGGTCACCAATTTAAAATATGTGGGTACAAGTCTTATAAAAAATAAAAAATAAAAGATAGTAAACTTAATATTAAATCATAAATAAAATAACTACTTTTTAAGTACAGTAGTTGTACCTCTAATCTACTAACTGACAAGCATATCAATTAAAACAAGATTTTTTGGGGGGGTGGGGGAAGAAGAAAGATCTTCATTAACAAATAGTGAACACCAAGATAGTTATACCTAAATCTTGTTGAGGCACCTTCACCAGGTTATGGATTCCTCCAACTTGGACCAACTAATGGACAACCATTCCACTCTTGCTCCTTGGTCACGAAAAAATGAGACAATTCTTGGAAATTAAGATCCCAACTTGAAATCAAAGGGAAAAATTACCACACACAAGGGTTTTTTATGGGAAAGTGACCATTAAAGCCTTGCTCAATCACCTCTCGATCCTCTAGCATAAGGGTGCTCAATCAATGTGGTGCCCCTCTCCAACTAATGGTCTTCTTTTATATTTCTGAAAATTGTTTCAGGCAAAATTGGTATATGTTTCTAGCCATGATAAGGTGTATGGACCATGTGAATCCTACTCATAAGCATGCATTTAATGCACATTTATTTATTTGCATTTTTTGGAGTAACCCCCATGCATTTCTTAAAAAAAATGCATGGGGTTCCATGAGTTTCTTTAAGGAAAGGCACAAGGACCAAGAACAAAATGGTTTTTTATGAGAATAGAGATTAATTTAGATGGAACATAGGGTTTGTAGTTTATCCCAAGCAGCGGTGGACTTAATAATGCTATAACAAATGACCTCTAATGTATGAGGTCATAAGAGAAACTAATGGTCGGCATACATTATAAAAAAATTGGAAGTCTAATAAGTGGACCCATGTGGAGTGCACCAAAAACTAGATCAGAAAAATGTATATGAAAAAAAAACAAGGTATCAGATTACTCTCTACCCTGATGTGAGCATACCCGTGCTCAAGTGAAAAATAAGCATGGCCACCCAATCAACATGGTGGATCCAAGTACGATGAAAAATCATGGCCACAAAAAAGATACATAATGGATCCATGTCAAATATAGATCACAACCATGGACATACACAAAGTGGTTCTATGTCTCAGTGTGCATTAAGAGATTGTTTGATGATGGATGCAATAAAAAACTAATCTAAACTAATCTTCCAACAAAGTATCAATGTCATATAAGTGTGTAGTATCGCTTGTGCAAAAAAAAAGAGATGCAACTACATGCCCAAGGTCTTCAATCCAAACATGTCGAAATGTACAAATCTATGCCATGTAAATAAATGATTTGGAGTCGAACATAGGAGAAATTATTTGATTATTGGTCATTCATTAATATTGTTAACAAATGCAGGACAACACACCAATAATGATAATGGGTGTTAAGGTACACCAAAGAATATAGTAAGTGTGAATAGATCGATTAGTGTCAAACACGTATTAGACTCTATCAATCATGGGACAATATTCCCACTATCAATACTGAGAGAACTTTCCACTAATGACTCAAACCCCAAGGTATTAAAAAAGGACTCTAAATCTCACTCCCATAGCAAATGGGATTATGTCAATATAGGATGAGATCCATTGGAAGGAGGGAATCCCCCATTAACCAACATGAGGAAGTATCAAAATCATGATTGGAGTTAAAGGTCTTGGATAAAATATTGCACAAACACACCATTGAGTATGTCCCTCACATGCACCAAATCTAAATAGTGCATGAAAAATACCCTTGGAGCAATAACTGGTAATCAAAGTCATGTATAGAGGCAAAGAGTTCCAACATTGATGAAAATGGAACCCAATGTACAACATGAACCCCACTATGTGATTAGATGTCTTGTTGTCACACATAGAGAGAAACCAATCACGTAACAACCAATGATGTGATGTCATATGTTGAGTGTAGGGTAACTCACCAATAATTAAGGTAAGCACCTAGATGCTATAAACTCTAAGTCTATCTCCCATATTAATGAATTGAATTTGACGAGATAAGCTCCTAATCGAAGGTAATGGAAACCCTTCCATACTAGCACAAGTAAATATTGGATATGATTTCACTCAAAACAACTTAACAACAAGGAAGGTTGGCAGGCAAAATCAGGAAAGATGAGAAATGACCAACACAATTTTTACATCCTTTGAACATAAGAACGACACATATGTGACCTAAACAATGATTAAGAATCTATAAAGCAAACGATACAAGAGGCAATGAGGGATGCTTCATATTGATTGCTAGAGTAACCAATTGGAGGATTTTCAAATTCGAGATCATGGTTCAACTTCTAAGGTTAATACTAAAACTCATTTTTTGAAGGAAGACTCAACACAAGTGCTCTATTCAAAGACAACACAACTTCGTTGCTACAATAACAAACCTATAAGATCTAACTTCCTTCCCCCATCTCTTCTTTTATAAATATTTGCTTTTTGTGTCTTTTCATGTTAATAAAGCTTGAAAGAGAATGATAGAATGCCATAACACATGGGAAGAAATGTGTGACACAAGGCATGAAACTATGTTCCAAGCACATGGAATAGACCTATGTAAAAACTATTGTGGCAAGGTGGTGGACACTTATCAACTATCTCTTATAGGGATATTGATTTTGAAAGCAAATGATATGAATGGAAATGGCTAGCAACACAAATAAATGTGAATGACAATATGATGACTAAAATAGTGTAATAGGCATTAATGTGCAAGTAGTTGTATGCAAAAATAAAATGCATGACAAAATAAAAGTAGGACCCTATCAAGGGAGGGTAAAAAGGAAAGGAGAGAGAATAATGCAATTCAAACTCGGTGTCGTAACAAACAATGATAGATCCCAAACATGTGAGAAAATTCAACATGGACAACTAATGAAAACAAGGTACTAACTAAGGCACCCATGATTGGTAGGATTTACCTGCATTATTACGATGACTACACTAAATGGTATTGCTAAGTGTTGTAACATGATGGGATGGATCCTAAGGCAAAAGTGACAAAGGTTAATGATGCACAATGTTATGGTAGAGGTATAGTTATGCCTCAGATGTCAGTTAGAGCATGATTACCTCACAATAAGAGAATATTTGACATCAAAATTCCAACAAAATATGTTCGATATACTTCACCAACCTGCAAAAAAGTCAAAAAAACACTTCCAAAAACTTATATTAGTAAAAAAAGACAAAAAAACGCATATCCTAAAGTTAAATAGGCACATTGAAAATTCAAATTTGGATGAAAAGTGATATAAAAAAAGAGAAAATAATTCTCTCTCCTCTTCGCTTTCTTTTTTATTGTTTAATTTTTCATTTTTATCACAATTTTGGTGATGGGGGACCCCAATATCCCCCATTTATGCCCCTATGTTGTCTTGTTCAAGGGAATGAGGGAATATCCCTCCTTGTGTTTTCCTAAAAGGGGAGTTGTGCGTCCCTATGCCTGTCATAAAAATAAAGAACTAGGGGGCCTATCCAAATGCAAAATAAAAAGACAACCTCCAAAATTCTTCCTTGCAGTTGCAGGAAATTCATCATGGTGATCGTGTGGAGAGAGAGGCAACATGAAGAGGTTGAAAGGTTTTTCTTATATGAGCTTGAATCCATTGATGCACTTCGATATTGTATCCTCCATAAATTATTTTGGTGTTCCAACATGTGGGGACAACTACAATCACTTGAAGTACTAACAAGTTAGCGGGAGCATGATTAATGATATAATATTAAACATTGAGGTTGAAGACATATACTTTCTCATGGGATTATCCCATCGTTAGAACACAACAATCCTTAAGGGAGGAGGGGAAGGGGGATAATATTATTGTTTAGAAGTATGTTGATTCTTTCATCGCCCTTTATGCACAGAAATTCAACTCTTAAGTCCTTGTTGAGAATATAGTTGATCTTATCCTCAAGATCATTGTTTGACCATCACTCAAAAGGTGGGTTTAGCTTCACCACACTAGGCCTCCTAGTCCCAAATGCACTATGCAATAGAGTGCTTGAGACCCACAATATTTTAATGGTCTATAGTTGTCCTTGTCAACTTGAAAGATCAGTTAATATATTTCAATTTGGGTAGGAACAAGAAATTTGGTTACATGACTTTACTAGTATCCTTGTTCATGGAGAGATTCCTTCCAATGTGCCCACAAGCTATCTACCTATCCACTAGGCATGATGAGCCCCATATGAGTGTATGGGCCAATGTGATGTATCGACTAGGAGAAGAATGTGTGTTGAATGAATTCAACAATTATTTCTTTGACAAGTGGTCATGATAGGTGATCATTGTAGACGATTATCCATACACTATCATGGACTCCAATAATGACCTAGAGCTAGCTCTTCCTCCATAATCATAATGGGGAGACATTGATAAAACACTTTTTATCTTTATCTATGGTTTATGGAATATAGTGTGTCCAAATTTAGAAATGTCCCAACGTTTTGAGTGCACACTCTACCCATTATCAAGGGATCAAGTAAATGTTGAAAGATAATAAAAAATAGTGGGGTTGAGAGATATTTAAAGATTATAAAAGTAGTCATTGAATTAAGAAATAAATTTCAAGTAAAAGTCTAGGTGAGAAAATGGGTTAAAGTAAGTAATGATAGGTAAAAAAAGGATAAATTTACATTAGGTGAGGAAGTAATGCTAAAAATAGAATCTAAATTAATCATATTTAGATAAACCTTAAATAATAAAAAAGGTTTTTTTAATATATAACATAATAAAAGGTAAGATACATGGGATTCTAATCTTTGAATATCTCTCAACACCATTATTTTCTATTATCTTTCAGCATTTACTCAATCCCATGATGATGGGTGGAGTATCCACTCGAAACATTGAGACATTTCTAAATTTGGACACAATGTATTCTAGAAACCTTAGACATTGATTTATCACTGTGAAAATATGCATACTTTTATTTTTTAATTATCTTATCATTTTTATTTTCATCATATATTATTTTTAGTTTTAGAGTTACACAAGAAATTATCCCCATGACACCAATGCCGGGCTAAATATGACCAAGGAGGGGATGGATTTGAGGTCAAGAGAGTGCTCTAAACAACCATCAAGAGGAACCTGAAGGGTATGGCTCACAAGTTATCTATGGCACAAATAGATGATCTACTTGAACATCTTCAAAGGTATAATGTGTTGAGGGCACCAATACCATAGGTCCAACTCTTCTAGTGGCTAGCCTCTACTGTAGTATGTTACCATGACACACATGTTGGGGCTAGGCCTAAGGGATTGCTTATGTATATCTAATTTTGTATTGATAGGCTTATATCACATTACTGGGGGTTTGGGAGCCCAATTTTTTAATATGGCTTCACTCAATTTGGACATGAAGTAATTTTTTATCACTATTATATATGCATATGGTTTCTTGTCTCTACTTAGGTACAAACAATGATGTGCTTGATTTGATGATATAATACATGCATGTTTATTTTACTTTTAATGGAACAAATGACAATCCAATACACTATTAACTATTACATTAGTTAAATCACTTAATATTCTTAGAATATGAATGTATGTGATTAATTAAAGACTTCGTTCTAGAAGTCTCACATGTAAATACTTCCAAAGAAGGATATGATCGTGGACATAATGAAATCCATTCAATTGTGAGACCACAAACTCTAAGTCCAAGTGGACTACTAAATGTCAAATTCCAAGTGTAATTGCTTATGACAGTAGTTCAATAATTGCATTATATTTAGCGATGTTAATGGTTGCTTGACCAATACAAACCTTGCCTAAGCTCACAAATTGGCTTATGGAAGAATAAATCACTCAAGCTATAGAAGCAACATTTTGAGTGGGATAGCTAGTGCAATCCACAGATCCCACATATACATGTGAATGTGATAACATCTATATGATAATCAAACTAATGTGTGTGTGTAAGCATCTAAATGACTTATAAACAAAATTTACATGAGTGTCTCTTTTTCATTGTTGAGTGGGCATACTACCTCTGTAAATAGAGCCCATTTTTGGGCTCACTCAAAACATTCCTCTTATAATCGACTAACTCATAGGTTCATTTATTAAGAGAATTTGTAACACCCCAGCTTTGAGCCTATTTGCATTAAATGTATATGATGTATATATTGTAATTAATCATGGTGTGGAGCTAAAGGAAAAAGCCTCACCATCAATTTAGTGTTTAAAAATCGTTGCCGATGGTATTTTATGCTAGCCGACACATTATAATTTCGGACATCATGTAAACATGCAATTTAATTAAAAACCCACAACCAGCTATGTCAATGCAACAAATAATGAGATGAGGGCATGCTTTCCTAAGGATAAGGGGGGGATATTCAAAACTTTGGGCCAATGGGGAAAATCTAAATGTCAAAGGGAGAACCCATCAAACTGTCAACTACCTTTCTTATCTTATTCACCCAATCATTTATTATTGCTAGAAATTGGTTGAGTTGGTTATTGCATGGGATGGGCAAGGTATGGCAGCCCAAATTCGAATTGGGCAGAGCACCCATTTTTGAAAAATGCGTTTTGACTCCTTGGGCAAGTTAAAACCAAAAAACGTACGTTCATTCCCTCATGCATTCATGTTTTCATCTTCCCTCATGTTTTTAGAGAGATGTTGGGCTTTTTTTATCATCCATCCTTCATTCACGTTGAGCTCTCACATAGTTGAACCCTATTGGGTTTTTATCCTTCACGTTTTGGTCGTTTTCACATCCCCACAATTGGGATTTTCATGTTTCAATGTTGCACATCCAATGGGGGGGGAATACACACAATTTCAGGGACTAAGGGAGTCGTTTTGGCCCATGTGAATCCATAGATTGTTTTTGGGAAACGAATTGCACAGGTTGGGCTATTTTACTCAATTTCCATTTTCGATTTTGGCCTCTGTGATGTTTTTCTTCAATCCCAGAACTGTAATTGTTGTGTATGCATCTTTTATTTGGTCTTTGAACTGGTTTGGGAGTGGAAATGGGGTCTGACTAGCTTGATAAACCTAGTGTGAGAAGGAACCTTACATACAGATCTAGGGGGATGGTTTTCTTCTTTGCACACCCTGAATTGCACTGGAAGGGAAGGCTCAACCTGAGGGACTGTGTAGCAGAGAAGGGGACGCTTCCTTGTGTTGGGTGTGTAGATGTTTTAGAAGTCATGCTAGATATGGTGCAGGTGTCCATAGCTCTAGGGTTGAGCTCACTAGCTTAGCAGTCATCCTTTCCACCTCCTTTGCAACCTGATAAACCCAACTGTGTTGGCGTGGCCAAGTTTTTGTTGTATCCTTGGCTATGGGTGAGTCTACTAGTGTTCCCTTATTCCTTGTGGGAATCATGCGCATCATGGGGGTGGCAGTGCTGTTGAGTGATTGATGTGCACACTATCCTATGGTTGGGTGGAACGTTGCAGCGACATAGCTGGTTGCGGGACAAGATTCTTCCAAGATAAGTATTCTTGTCTATGTTAATCTCTGTATTTGTATTTTCTTAATGAAATATGATGAACACGTCTAATGTGTTGAATTGATGAATTTCTTCCCCTGTATAATTTCAATTGTATGCATCTATGTATGTTTTATGTCAATGCATTTTTATATTTATATTCATGGGGCTGGATTGCCCGGATTAGCAGCACCTTGGTCACGTTCTCTCTTTGGTGGACGAGAGGGGACGTGACAAAATTCCTTAGAATGTAAGGACTATACCACATGAGATTCAACTTACTTGCCCCCCAAATTATCTTTGTCATGGTCATAATATAAGACTAGGTATCATTTAGACAAAGCCTTAGGTTGGAAATATTTATTGTATTGAATCTTGACACACTTATTGCCAGCCTCATTTTCTATCATCACATCTCTATGATGCTCATCGAATTGTTCCAATTAAATGAGATATTCTTCTTTGATAGTTGTGTAAGGTAGGAGTTCCACAACTGTTTTGCAGCCAAGTCCTAGAAATAGCATAAAAAGAGCAAAAATAGACCAGAAAGAGTAATCCACACCTTAATAATGAAGAAAATAGATGAATAGCAAGCCTCTTCAAGGGGGGAACCTCCTTACACATTGTGCTAAGCACACAAGACGAGACTAATATGATGACTAAAATGAAAAGGTTTCCTTTCTATATATGGGAGACAAAGGGGTACAATAACAACTAATGGATCCAAGCTGACATCAATAATATAAAATACTAATAACAATTCAATTCCATTAATAGACCCAAGACAACATCAATAATATGTAATGCACTACAATATAGGGGGTAATGCGCCACTATAGATGGGTTTAATGTGCAAACATTTAGGGATTAGCATGCCCCTTCCCTTTAGACAAGTGTTATCCTCAACACTTAGTTAGTTGTGGATGCTTTTGTATGAAAGACCCATCTTCCCATCTCAAATATTCAACTGGTAAGTTCTTCCACTTGATGAGGTACTCAATGATATCTCAATTGCATTGTTGTTTGGTCCTTATTTCATTGTTTTGTTCTAGTTCCAATATGAATTTCCCTCTTCATTGAGCTCTAGAAAGATAGTTTGAATTGGGATCTTATCTCTGATTACCTTTTTTATGAAAGAAACGTGGAAAAATGGGTGTACCCTTGAAGATGCAGGGAGCTCCAATTTGTAATCCATACTACAAATCTTCTACAACACTTTATTAGGACCATAGTACTTGGGTGATAATTTATTGTCCTTATTTAGTTGCTTGAGGGACATTTGTTTGTAAGGTTGCAACCTCAGAAACACCCAATATCCTTCTTCAAAAATCCTTTCACTATAATGTTGATTAGCTTGTTGTTTCATCATGTTTTTTGACATAGCCAGGTTGTCCTTCAGTAATTGGAGAACTTATTGTTGGTGTGCGAGGTCATCTTCCACGGCTTGTAATTTCGATTTTCCTTTCAACAGAGATGTGATAGATGGAGGATGGTGCCCATAAAGTGCAATAAATGGAGACATTTTTTATGACGTATGGAAGGAAGTATTGTACCACCTATCTGCCAAAGATAACCATTTCACCCATTGTGTTTATTTAATAGATGCAAAACATCGAATATATCCTTCCAAATATTTGTTCACTATCTCCATTTTTCCATTGGATTGAGGATGACAAGATGAATTGTGATCCAATTGGGTACCCAAACAAGAAAACAAGTCAGTCCAAAAATTTTCGGTTAAAAGTGGATCTCTATCACTTACAATAATCTTCGGGTTTCCATGTAACTTATGAACTGTTTATGTGAATGATGCAACAACTGCACTTGCATTAAAAGGGTAAGAGAGTGCACAAAAGTGTGCATACTTCATGAGTCTATCAACAACCACCATAATAACATTCTTCCCTTTTGATTTGGTTAGACCTGTGATAAAATCCATTGAGGCTTCCTCTCAGTGGTGACAAGGTATTTTTAATGGTTTTAAAAGACTGGGGGTCTTAACTGTTTTGACCTTATTATGTGGGAAAACCAAACATTCTTCCATGAACCTTTGAACATCATATTTAAGGCCTTCCCAAAAAAATTCTTCCTAGTCTCGTGGTACCGTTTTAGAAATTCTGAGTTCCCACCTATAGGAAAGATGTGTAATTCCAAAAGGATTTGTTGTTTGAGTTGGGAGATCTTACATATATATAAGTGATCCTTATACCATGGTGAATCATTTTTTCCACACAAAATTATCTGATACATTGGGATCCTTTTGTAGCTTTTGAATGTGTCCACATTGACAGGCCTTTCTTCCATTCTCCCCTTGCTACTATTACCCAATCAGGTTGTATACTTGAAATTGCACAAAGCAATACCTCAACATCCTCATATTTTCTAGAGAGTGCATATGGCACCACAATCTGGTTCCCTTTTTATTATAAATGATTTCAAAGTCATATCCCAACATCTTGGTTACCCATTTTTTGTGCTCTTCTAAATATAGTCTTTGTTCCAAGAAGTATTTAAGACTCTCATGATTTGTTTTGACCTTGAAGTTCCTACCTATTAGGTAAGGACTCCATTGCTTAAGTGCAAGTATTGTTGCCATCATTTCCTTCTCACAAATGGGTTTTTGTAAGTTATTTCCCTTGATTGGTCAACTATTGAAATCAAAGGGTTGTCCTTCTTGCAAATTAGAACAACACAAATTCCATTTCTTGATGCATCACATTCCATAATGAAGGTTTTTTTGAAGTCTGGTGTGGTCAAAATAGGATCTTTGCACATTGCCTCTTTAAGTTTTTCAAAATCTTGAGTTGCATCTAGAGTCCAATAAAATGATTCCTTCTTCAATAAAATTTTTAGTGGTGTTGTTATTTCTTCCATAGCTCTGGGAAATATTGTAGTAGTCCCCAGTCAAACCTAAGAATCCTCTAATATTCTTCAAGATTTTGGATTTGTCCAGACCATCATGGCTTGAATTTTGTTAGGGTCTACCTTGACACCTTCATGAGATACAATATGAACCAAATACTCTACCTCCTATACCCCAAAGAATCATTCGGAAGGTTTTGCATAGATTTGTTGCTCCTTTAGTAGTTGTAGTACCATGCCAACATGTTGAACATGGTCTTCCCAAGAGTTTCTATATGTTAGATATCATCAAAAAATACTAACACAAATTTTGTAAGGAAAGGCTTGAAAATGAAATTCATCAAACCTTGAAATGTGGAAGGTGCATTCGTAAGGATAAAAGGCATGAACAGAAATTCATAATGACCTTTATGAGTTCTAAATGTTGTCTTTAGGATGTCTTCCTCCCTCATTCTTATATGATGATATCTTGAACAAAGATCCAACTTTGTGAAGTAAATTGCTCCATGTAATTCATCTAACAATTCATCAATGACATGAATGGGAAACTTGTCTTTAATGGTGATCTCGTTGAGATCTCTATAATATGGACACAAACATCATGTTCCCTCCTTCTTATGTACCATTACCACTAGTTCATAATAAGAACTTTTTCTAGGCCTAATTATTCCATCCTCTAACATTTCTTCAACCATACGCTCAATTTCACTCTTCTAGACATAGGGGTATCTGTAAGGCATAATATTAGGAGGAACACTTCTTGGAATTAAGTGAGTAGCATGATCAAAATCTTGAGTCGTGGAATACCTTTTGGAATATCTTCAAATACCTTGGAATGTTTATCAATGATCCTTTCGAGGTCCAAGGGAATAGGAAGCTTAGATGTTTAAACATGTAGTGAGAATAATTGTGCAATTACATGTTCATGTCCTTTTTTCAACAATTTGGTCATACCATTAAGAGCTCATAACCTTTCTTGGATTCCATGTGACACCCCTTAACTCAATTTTTTTTCCTTCCTATGAAAAGTTATTAAAAATTAAAAGCCATTGTTCCCAATGATTGTAACCATTGAACCCCTAAGACAACATCAAAACCACCCATTGGGACATTAATAACTGTACTATTCAATACATATTCCCCCATATTAATATTGATATTATGGCATTTTTCCAAAGCTATCAATAGTTCCTCCATATGCAATCATTATGTAAAACTCTGGTGCTAGGTATACAAAGCAATTGAAAACTTTGGCTAATTTACAATGAATGAAATTACGAGTACTACCAAATTCAATCAACATTGTTACTTTTTTATTTTTAATATATCCTTCAATCTTCAGAGTTTGAGGAGTGTTAATTCTATCCAATGCATGACAAGTTATGGTGGGAGTAATCTCTTCTATTTCTTTAACTAGATATGGTTCCTATTATTTCGCTTCTTGTTCTTCACAATTAATATAGAATAATTTATTCACACCACACTTATGACCCTTAAAATACTTGTTGTCACAATTAAAGCATATAACTTTTTCTCTTATGTTATCCATTTGTTGAGGTGTCAACCTTTGAGGTTGGTTAGAAAAAGGATCAGTATTCTCTCTATATGTGTTGGAGGTGGTCTTTCTAGTATCCATTGTCATATTTTTACTTTCAACCTTCCTTGCCACCATGAAATCCTTCTCTAAGGATAGTGGTTCAAAGAGACACTCCTCATATTGAATGTTATCCTTGAAGGTTCCAATAAAGGGATCCAACAAATTATCTTCTAAAATATTCTTCACTCTAAGACTTAACTTCTGAAACTTATTGATGTGCTCTATAGTTAGACCGTTTTGCTTGAGAATTGCCAATTGGATAAAGAAGGTGTTGATATTAATATCCCAATAATGTTAAATAAATATTTTGTGAATATAAACCAAGATATAATAGAGTCCTTTTGACAGTCACAAAACCATTGGTACCATACAAATTGACTAGGCTCTAAATATAAGGACGCAATAGTTACCTTTTTACAAAGTTGGCACCTGGTGTAGATCAAAGAATTGCTCCATCTGGAATATCCATGTTATTGGATCATTTCCATCAAGTTGTATTATTCCAATCTTGGGAATAAAGTATTTCTTTGGACCTGAGTTGAACCCATGATGATTTAGTGAATCATCAAATTTTGGGGGCTTGAACTTCTTATTCTCCAACTGTTTTTCAATTTTCTCAATATGTGACTGGAAGAAGTCCCCTTTTTCCTCCTTATCCTCTTCTTCAGTAGATAAATGATGAATAAATTGTTTTTATATCATTCATTAATTCCTTCATTTCTTGAAGATCTTTCTTATTATCCATCTCATTGGCCAGCTTTACTAGATCCCCCTTTCTAGCCATTACCTTAAGATCCTCTTTGCTAGCCATCCCCTTGAGATCCTCTTTACTGGCCATATCTTTCAATTCCTTCTCTATATCACTTTTTTGGTTTATTAATTGAGTAGATGTCACTTCCATTGTACTCTATTCAATAAAATTTTCACTCAACTGGGTCAAGTCGTGTCTCAATTCTTAATTTTATTCATATGTCAAGGATGATTCCTCAGGTGGTTTGCTTGGAGTGTAATTTTTTCCACTTCCTTTTGGTGGAATTTTGAACAATTATAAATACATATCACTCTCTAGGGTTCACCTCAAATAGATCCTTCTACTCAAAGTTATTCAAATTTAAAATGGTGTACCATTTTCAAACTTTGATTCGAAGGTTTTTTTCTGGCCAAATTAGAACTAAGATAAATGTGAATTTTTAACTCCTCTCTATTTGAAAATTTAGCCTGTTTTATCCTTGTGTGTCCTCTTTCCAATGCCACAGGTATGACCTATTTGTAATGTTCAAGTAAGAATTTATTGTGAATCTCCCAACACTTCTTACTTTTTGTCCTTCCAAAAGAGATAACTTGTATGGTCTGCCACGTGTCCAATATTTTGGATCTAAGGCTGAAAAACATACCACATATACTGTGGTATGTATTTGTTTTTATCAACATGTATCACTCAATTTGGATCTCATATGCCTCATATATGACCATTTTTCCTAGAACACATGTTTTAGACTTTTTTTTGGACTAGTCATAAACCCTATCTTCCACATAAAGTATATACAAACTAGTAAAGAATCAAGATCTGAAAATTGTACCCAAAAAATGTAGGCCTTTTTTCTAGATGTGTTTTGGCTCTCAGTATCTAAAACCTTGTAGAAAAAAGTAATAGCAAAATTTCCAAGATGACTCCTTTTGGAAGCGTCCAAGCTCTTATACCAATGTTATGCAACTAAGTCCTAGAAATAGCATAAAAGGAACAAAAATAGACCACAAAGAGTAATTCATGCCTCAATAATGAATAAAATAGATGAATAGAAAGCCCGTTCAAAAGGGAAAACTCCTTACACAATGTACTAAGTACACAAGACAAGACAATATGCTGAATAAAATGAAAATGTCTCCTTCCTACACCCTTCCTATATCAAGGAAACAAAGGGGTATAATAACAACTAATGGACCCAAGCCAAAATTAGTAATATAATAATACTAAAAAAAATTCCAATAATAGACCCAATCCAACATCAATAATATGTAAATAACCACAATTTGGGGGATAATGCGCCACTATATAGGGGGTAATGTGCCAACATTTAGGCTTTAACAACAACCAATTTCAACAAGGGAATTTCACTTTCAACCAGTAAGATCACATCCACTCTATGAACCAATAGGAAAGGAGTGAAACTAATATAAGTATTAATCAATATTGGGTACACCCATAGAGTAAAAAAGAGCATTAGATGCCACTTTCTTTTATTCTTATTAATTGTCCTTTGGAGGATGGTTTTCAAAGTTTTATTAGCAAAATCTACTTGTCTATTCACTTGAGGATAGTAAGGTGATGAGTGTTTCTGACAAAAACCCAACTTGGTTTCTAACTCCAACATCATATTATTCTAAAAATGAGTGCCATGGTTAGTGACAATCTCTCTAGGCACACTTGACCTAGAGATGACCTGATTTAATATGAATATCATTGTTGTTTCACTATCATTAACAAAGGTATGAATATCTTCAACCCACTTAGTGAAGTATTCAATAACTATAATGATATAAGTATGGATTTGTGTTGAAGATGCACTATATGTCGTGAAATATAGACCCCATTTTACATAAGGGCCAATGGTAACAACAAGATAAAAAGGAGCAAGGTGTTCACACATATTTTTCATGTATATCTAGCATGTATGAAACTTCTTAACTGCTTCGACACAATCCTTGAAGATGGATGGCCAAAATATTTGGCACACAAGTTTTTGGGGATGTAGCTAACCCAGATAAATGAACACCACATGCTCCACCGTGGAATGCATGACTCTTTTTCTTTTCTTCCTCTTGAGTTAGACATCAATACAAAATTAGATCAACCCCATGATGATACAAAGTGTGGTAAATAATAATGTACCTCTCCACATGGTGATAAATATGTCGACGCTCCTGACAAGATAAGTGAGAGGGAAATATTTGGGTCTGGATATCCTAAATGATGTATTTTTACCAAGGATTGCTAGAGGTGATGAGGACCACCTTTTCATTGAGAAAGGACTCAACTTCAAGTTTTTTCTCACCATGTTATAGAAACTCCAAAATAACCTCATCGAATGTAAGATATTTTTTTTACTTAGTCTATGAAAACTCTAAATCAAATTCCTGCAATATTACTATCCATTTGGAATAATTTCCACTGGTTATTGATCAATTAAATATATGATAAAACACATTAGTGTCTACAATAATGAAAATATGTCGAAGGGGAATGTGATGTCGAAGTCTCTTAACAACATAATTCGCTGCCAAACCCAACTTATCCACATGCGAGTAACACAATTTGAGTTTAATTAGTTTCTTTCCCATATAGTATATTACATGTCCTAACATAGATCGTATTCTTGAACCAAGACCATACCAAAGGTAGACTCATAAATTGTAGTCCATTGGACTAAGTAATGGAGTTTAGATAAGGGGGTTTTGTATCAAAGTTTTTGGATGCCCTGTGTAGGAATTTTTAGTCTGATGTTTCAAGTGAACATTTCACCCATCTTCAGGGAATCATAATGAAGTTGCTAAATGAAGCCTTAGAATGGCCAATGAGTGGCATCATGCCACATGAAAGGAACTCATTTTTTTAACAAGTGCATGAAACATTTTGTGATCTTCGCATATTTGGCAATAAATATTCATAAGAAATTCATCTTTTGTTGCAATATTTGGAGTTGTATGATGATACACAAAGGAGGTAGACAAATTATCAACTCAACCTTAAAGGGATCGATTATGATCCCGTACTTAAAAACTATAAATCCAATTAACCTCTTAGTGATGACATAAAAAATACATTTAATTGGATTTAACCAAATCTTATAGAAACAAAATCTATCGAACATTGCTTAAAGGTGAGATAGATGATCAACCCTTCTTTTGGATCGAGCATTTAGGTCATCAAAATAGGCATCCACAATATGCTTGATGCCATTGAAATCATAATACCTAAGTTGTTTAAGCATATATCTATCATTTTTAAGGTCAAACGACATCTTCCAATAAGAAAATGTGCCCCAAGAACACATAAACGATGTTATGTGTTGGTCTTCTAGATGAATTTGGATCTAACTATAGCAAAAAAAAATCCATCCATGAAGGAGAAAATATCTTTTTATACATATGCATCAATGAATTGATCAATGAATGGGACAGGGTGATTTTACTTTGAACAAGATTTTTTTAGGTATCAAAAATTAGTACACATGTGCATAGTCCCTTTAATCCCATCTATGGCAACAAAATTGGATACACATTCAATGAGAGGGACTGGGTAGATGGAGTTAGCTTTCAACAACTTTTCCATATCTTCCTTAATGGTTGCTACTTTTAATGGGTTGATTGGTCTTTTTTCAAACTAGATTTGTATTATCATAGGTCTTTCTATCGTTCTACATTATTTGGGGGTCATTTGTTAGCATTTCTTCATAGGTCCAAACAAAAATGTTGAGGAATTACTTAAAGAGAACAATATATACTTTAACTTCCTATTGAGAACAATTTTATCCTATCATAATATTTTCCACAACACTAAAGGTCATGGATATGTCAATTTGCATGGTCTTTGAGATATTATCCATATTCCCCTCCACATATACCACATTAGACTTAAGGAAACTCTTTTACCGTTTAGAATATCTTAGCATGGTCAAATTCTTTTCTTTAGCTTCCTACTTATTCAACTCAAGAAAAAAATATTATCTATGGTGCATATCTTCCTACAGTATTTTGGAATAAGGCATTGCTTTTATAATAGCCTCATCAAAGCGAAAGACCATATTTGATGATTCCCTAGGAGAGATTAAGGACCAAATAGGCGAGGTAAACAAATTGAGTTTTCTTAATGAGCAGTAACATGATCAATGTCTACAATATTTAATTGAAGAACTTAGTAAGCAATTTGAATATACATAATTCCATAACCAAACCAATATATCCATCTTCATCCGATGAAACAAACAACTTGGGCAATATCCAAGGATCATTGTCCAACTAAGACATTTTAAAAGATGCCAAGCAGCGTGTCTCAGTACTCCTACTTCATGATAAATAGTTAGGGTCTATTGTGACTGATGAAATCACATATATAAGACAAGATTCAATTTAAGCAATGGGTGGAGGAAAATCAAAATTTCCTTCAAGATGGAAAGTAATCCAACATCCATATTTTCATGTAACCTTAATGAATTGTCCACCAACTAAACATTTTGATCCCGAGGAAGAAATTGGATCCGACTAGAAGTATCATAACTGATCAATGATGATTATTTTTCCTTGGTGGGAGAATCAAATCAATTGAAATATTGATGACACGACCACATGTCCAACTATATCCCAAAAGGAGGTTGTAATCTAACAAATCACCAATAACCTCGACCTCTACTCACTATAAGGAAAAGGCCTTGTAGTGGAGGTTATGGAAGATGCTCCTCTCAATAGAGCTCAAGTATATGTTTATAGCAGAGGCCACTAGAAGAGGTGCACAGCTGGAGGTTGTAAATTTTTTTTTCTTAGACGCCCCAGTGCATCTCCAACTAAAACACACTAGGCCACAAAAAAAATGTTGCATGATGAAAAAAAACATGAATTTAAAAACAAATATGTGAAATGGGAAGAAATTTTGTAAAATTGTAGCATTGCATTTTGGTAAACTCAAAGAACCATGCATCTATAACCCAAATGCATCAAGACCACCAAAAAACAATGTCGCGCCCCGAAAAAAAAAAACAATTTAAAAAACAACGAAATGCACAAAAATTTTGTAAATATGTAGCGGCGTGTTTTGATAAATTGAGTGCACTGGTGTGTCTCCAACAAAAACACATCAGGACCGCCAAAAAAAATGTTTCACCCCGAAAAAACATCAATTAAAATACAATTTATGCATAATGTGCATAAATTTTGTACAACTGTAGCGGTGTGTTTTAATAAACCTAACTCGTCGGTGTGTCTCCAACACAAAAGAACCAGGTCAACCAAAAACAACGTCACTCGTCAAAAAAAACATAAAGAAAAAAAATATGTGAAATGTGTAGAAATTTTGTAAATCCATAGTGGTGTGTTTTTGCAAACTTAACGCACTCGTGATTTATGTTTCTAACAAATTCCCCAAGTTGTTTTATAAAAAAGTTTAAAAATTAAAAAACCTAAACACAGGTCTTTCATTATTAATAAAATCCCTGGTGTGTGTAGACTACTAAAACACATCGATTGGTATTTGTTAAAAATTAAAAATTAAAAAAGACAATTTTGATTTAAAAACCTACATGTGGTGTGGTGTAAATACAACACAACAATGTGTTCACCTGTCGGGCACAGTGGAAAACGTTTTTATAATAAAAAGTTAATGCGTCATCAAAATCATTTTTACCCCTCCACATTGCATCTGTGCCATTTACACCGGTGCCGTTCATAACCCACCTAGACGCCCTTCCACCGGTGTTCAGTCCACCCCTTGCTAACATATTGATCCTTTTTATTGGCTGCTAAATTGCATTTAATTTTTTCCAAATGGTGGGAAATTATTCAAATTCTCCATACATAACCAAGATGCCTCCCCTACACATGGTTCAACAGGTAAATTAATGCTTACTTGATAAGTTAATTTTTTAGCTAATTAATTTTTCCAACTAAGCCATAATTTTCCATTAAAAAAAAAACATGTACGGTGCGTTCGAGCCATTCAGATCACACCAAACGTTAGCACACTCTATAATTTGTTACAAGGCACATTGTCGGTGAGGCAATCTGATCGAATTGAACGCACCGCAATTCCAGTGTGTTATAGTTTCCTAGCACACGACATAACAAAAATTCTATTTTTAAAACTATAAACTAATAATCAGTGCGTTCATTAGACATACATGCACCAACTTTATGTTGTGCTTACTTGTATCAAAATCACTGGTAAATATTACCAAGAAATTTGAAAATCCAACTTATATGGTGCATTTAGTGCACATCACTGCACTAGTGTTCGGTGCTATGGCATTCGCTAAGAGCACTATGGTAATTTTGCATCACGTCAATGCACATTAAACAATGCGTTTACTTGGTATAAATGCATCAGGGCTTCTAGTTCATGTCTGCATACCATGTTTCATTGCTCTGACGTGTTATAAGCATACCACTGAAACATTTCTTATCGGTTATAAAATGAAATAAATTGCGGTGCTTGTAAATAACATTAGCGCACTGGTTACAGTGAGTTTACTTGTTAGGGAAGCACTGATTCATACACATTTAAAATAAAAATATCATAATTATATAGTGCTACTAGTGAAGGTCAGCACACCGATACTTGGTGCTCGAATGTGCCATACGCGCACCGTTGAAGCAAATTTAATAACACAACCGTGAGTGTACATTATGGTGTATCAACTTGATAATAATTTTCTAAATTTATAGAAATATATTAACGGTGTGTTTTATTAGTATAGCACACCACTCACAATGCACTATATAAGTGCATCTTTTATCAATTTTTTGCAAGAAAATATATTGTTTTTATTTTAATACATATAATTCTCATATAATGTTTTTATATTTATTTTGATGAGACTAGATAATTAATATTATATGTGCAATAGATATGTGAGCGCCGCAAGGTGAGGCGACAACAGAAACCTCAAGTTGACCAGTATAAATTTCAAAGAGAGTGGGAGGCCATGGAGAGGGAGAGAGATTTATACCCTCGATCCATTCCTCCAAAGATGAGATACCTCTTGAGAGTTTTTAGCCTCGTCAATTTCTATGAAAAGGCCACATCAATCAATGGGAACACTACATTCCTCACCCAGTTGCTTGCACGTTAGGATCATCATAGACAGGAATTTTGAGTTGGTCCCGACCAGTGGTTCCATCCCACTAAGGAGGACATATATTTTATCGCAGGGCTTTCTAGGAGAGGTGAGGACTTTCCTTAGTTCCCTAAGGTCCCAGTTGTAGTTGTAGGATCAACTCGGCTAATATATGTTCAGAGATATGTTGATCCCAACATCCTCAATCTCGCTTAGTTTTAGGTCAACGATGGGTATCTCTCCATTGTTGTTTTTGGAAAATAGGATGTTAGGTGCCTCTCTTTATTAGTGACGACCATCACACATATCACTAGTGATGGGAATCACATTAGCTACCCTCTATTATATTATGTTGATTATTTAGTACAGGAACCTAGATGTGTTAGGTGGTCTGTTATTTTTTTACGACAGTTCTGTTATGCTCTCAGTGGATGTCATGTGTGTATTGGTGGGAGGGTGAACTTTCCTTTCAATTGAGAGTTGTTTTGTTTATTTTTTTAGAGATTTTCGGCCACAAGGCCATATTTTCATCGACACCCTCCTGGGTTGATGACATATGTGTGTATGCGCATGTGGGGGAAGATGATGATCAAGAGGGGATATCCTAACTTTCTGACGAGGATCACTGTGGATTTGATTGAGATGCTAAGCAACAAGGACCCACCTAGATTAGGCATGGTTCCATATCCATATGCCAGCTTGGATTGGAGAGGGTGTCCCAAGATTATATTCACTCAAGATGAACCAACATACGATAGAGGTAAGTTTATCGTTATGTTTGAATTAATCTAGTTGCATTTTATTCTTTTTATACTTAATGCAAAAGAAAATTATTTTAACTTATTATATTAAATTTATGTTTAATGAAATTGTCTAATTATTATTGTGTACTATATATTTTATAGATGTTGGGACATTTGATGGCGTTGTACCACCTCCTCCAATTTAGGATGAGGAGGACATGGATATGGATGCAGGTCATACCGAGGCACCCCATTTATCTAGAATTGTCCTTTGAGGCAAGATAGGTGAGAGGTACCCATAAGACATCCCAGACAGGCTAGCTACATTGTTGGCATATCGAGGGGTTCGACCTATATGGGTGAGGAACATTGTGAGGGACCCTCACTATGTAGAGTTGTGGAGGATGTTTCCTCATGATATGAGGAGCTTGACACAACACATTGTTGGTTCTTACAATATTTTAGATAATATCCATGATATTAGTTCATCCTCAAACGAGGGCAGAGATCCTTCGTTAGCTAGTTCACCTCCTTCTCCACCAATTACTTTGATTGGTTTTGTAGCCTTCACATCCCCTGCACCTCTTCAATCTCCACCTCCTCCTCCACCTTCGACATCTCATCCAACTCCTCCTCCACCACCTTTGACATCTCATCCACCACCTCCTCCTCCACCTTTGACGTCTCATCCACCTCCTCATGTTCCACCTTTGACATCTCATCCAACTCCTCCTCCACCTACTTCATCATTTAGTCCTCTACTTCTACTCAATCTTCCTCTTGATCCTACTTCATCATCTCCACTACTCTTGCTCGATAGACCCTTCAATCCTAATCATAGGCCTGACCATCAACCGATTCCTACTTCACTTGTTTCTATTTTAGATATGCTTAAAGAGGGTTGTATACTTCATCTTGATGGATCTATCCCTCTTGCTCTCATTTATCTTTTTATTTTCGGTATAGGTACTGATGTCTTTGGCTCTAGTGGTGGAGGTTTCGATGCCTCTGGCTTTGTTAGCAGAGGTGATGATACCGTGTCTGGCTTTGCTGGTAGATGCAATGATACTGCCTCTGGCTCTATTGGTGGAGGTGATAAGTCCTATGCCTTAGGGTAGCTTGCCTTAGAGTGCAAGCTTTAGTTCAGAAAGAACTTCTTTGTCCCCTGAGCTGTCGCGAAGAAGCTAGAAGTTGTATCCATTATACAGAATCCTATCACTGCATGCATGAAGCCGCTCAAAGAAGTCATTAAATCACTGCACGTAGAAGCCATCCGCTATTTTAACTCTCTCTCTCGAGTATATCTAGATCTGGTCATAGAGATACTGATGAGGCCTTTGTTGGCGGAGGTGGATCAAATATGTCATAGCAGTTATTGGACTGGAGATATATTATATTTGACATATTGTATCATGACTTTGATGTTATATATGTTCATATCTATATATATGCTACATTTTTCATGTTTATGTTGATGATTATTTATATGTTGATGGTCTTGTGTTTTATGTTTGTTAGATGGTGAAAATTATTATGATGATGGAATGTTTATTTTTATGTTTATGTAGTGAAAATGATGATCATGGAACGTTAATTATGTTTACATTTATTATTAGTTGTGTGTGTTAAATGATGTTTAAATCTATTATGTGTATACATACCTAAATATGTGGCGTAATGTTTAATGATGTTTAAATATATTAGATGTATACATACCTAAATATGTGACGTAATGTTTATGATGGTACGCTCATGCTTATTTTTGGTTTTATGTTAATGTTGGTTATGTTTGTTAGATGCTGACAATGATAATAATTGTATGTTTATGTTTATGTTGTGACATTGATGATGATGTAGGTACGTTTTTGTTAAAACTTATGGTTATGTTTATGTTAGTATGATGATATTTATGCTTGTAATGTTTATGATGGCATGATAATGATGTTTATGTTTGTTAGTGATGAAAATGATGATCATCATATGCTTATGTAAAAGAACTTTGTACTATTCAAAATCATGTGTGTCTTTAAATCACTAAGTATTAAATTAGTCGACAAAAACATCAAAATTTGCATTGTAAATATGATATAAAACAAGTTGTTGTATGCCTTAACAAGTTTTCAAAGCATAAGACCTTTGTAAAGAAAGTTATTGGGCTTTTAATTTTGGTCAATATTTTAGCATCCTTTTGACCATTTTTCATATTAAATCATTTCAACCTAAATTTTGTAGACAATTTGAAGTATGGTTTCATATATAGGTTGGTATAGTGGTTAGAAAAAGAATTTGAAAGTATGGTTGGTTGG